>OX461808.1:79074252-79353034 GCA_949802685.1 Dicyrtomina minuta
ATAAATGTTATAATAATTAAACATATTTAGACAAACTCACATAACATTGTGTTGCTTGCTTCCTAATGATTACTGCTTTTAGTTAAAACCGAGTCACTTAAACTGTTAGTACCTATAGCTGTTTTTTCAAAAATGCCTTTACAATATTTATTTCGTAACCTTCCATAAGCAATACTGACAAGCCTGACTGACTGACCAGAATCGTTTAAACTTGATTATGAACTATATGTAAATAGCAACAATATTGGAGTTAATTTATTTCCAGTGAAAGTAGGAAAATAAACCAAACGACTTGGTACTTCTATCTAGTTATAAATTGATAACTTTTACGGACAATGAAAGCCAAAAGTCTTAAACTATACAACGTAGAATACTGTTGGCTACATAGCACATACATAGTTAATTATATCGTATACATGAGAATTTTATATATAAGTAGAGACTTAATTATTCTTATCGGAGGACTTATGTACTCCATTCGTCTTTTTCTTGTTCCCTACTGACTACTATGTCTAGTGTCATGTATACGATAAAAACAAACAGGGGAGTTAATATAAGGGAATATAATATATTATGTAATATCCAATCATACTATTTGTTTTACTATTGTATTTATTCGTATAACACCAAAAACACTATACTTACAACCCAATGTGATGGACTCTCTTACAAATTGGAGGGGTTGGGGCCGGAGCCGGAGCCAGATAAAAGTGTATAAAAGTGCTGTGCAGCTAAGAAGTGACAAACCCTCTCGCATCCCCCGGATCTGGAAGTGAAAAAGTGATAAAAAATACACATTACATAGTGCACGATAAGAAACATTGTATAGGATACTATTTAAATATACTAACACACATAACAAAATGCAAATCAATTATAGGTATATAATACTGTATGTAGGTAATAATATGTTCCATTAGATTATATTAAATGCGCTTCGTTGTTGTTGTTGGTGTTGGTAATGATGTCATAAAGTTCTCGATTTTATCCACACATATTTTTTGTTGGAATGCAAAATTTTATTCTGAGCTACTAAAAAGACCTGTAGATCGTTGATATTTTGTAAAAATATCGTAATAATTATTACTTATACCTACAGTTGCTGTACTAAAAGCCATACACTGGGTAACACTAATACAGGAAACGAAACAACCAACTAGGTAGGTTACATACTTTATTACATAGCTACTACTTCGACTATTAAAGCAATTGAGCATCAATTCTCACTAAGTAGTCAGCTTAATTACTACATCTAGCCTATGTACTACATTTATAAGAAAATAAGAAATACTATATTATACTAATACACAACACCATCAATGAAATGGAAATAAGGGGTTTACTGGCTAATGCTTTTAGAATTGTAATTTTAGGAAACATTATTAAAATGCAAATCTGTAAAACGATGGTAAGTACCTAGGTAGGTAGGTACCTATAAACAAGCTTAAGGGGTAATGCGATAATGGGGTAAGCTATAACTTAGTCAGCAATAGTCAGCATTGGGACGGGGAGTCGTGTTGGGAGATCAGATGAATAAAATTGAATTTTTGAAACACCTAATCACCTAACCCCTTATAAATAAAGATCACTTAAACATATTTGAAATCTATTCACGCTTATTTACAAACCTAAGGACGAAGAAGCTATAGTACTATAATAGTTATATATCTTTTGGAAGGTTGCGACTAACTGCAGATAACCAAAACCACGTATGGTAATTAAATGCTAAGCAATGCCAATATCTACTAACTGCGACCGCAAACTAAGAGTTTGAGTGAACTTTAATTCATTCAATACAATAATTATTATTGTACTGCTTTACAATGAAGGAGACTACTAAAAAATATATATTAAATTAAATTAAACTTATAACTAATACAATCTAACATTTCCAAAATTTCATTCATATCCAAATAACCCATTCCATTCTAACATCTAACCACATATCATGGTGGCTGATGCACTGAATATTCAACTGGAGATCGTGATTTAATTAAATGCTGAGATAATAATGATCGGAAATTACATGGTTCATCCAAACATTAAGATTACCGGTACCGATACCTCACCTGCGCTGCGGCACTAGTGACCGAACCGAGCTGTGGGTCCAGGAACCAGGAATCCAGGAATAGGAAAAAATTCTCATGCGTTTGAATATGCCGCTGCACTTGCTTTACACGAAAATTTATATAGGTACATACGTAAATTTCTCACCAGGAAACCGTCACATATACCAATATTGTAACGTTACCCAAAAGACCCTTTTAGGTAAAATGTGCAGTTTTTGATGCTGATCATTTCTGCCTATGCATCAAATATATGTGACCTTCACTTTAGGATTTTTGTAGGCCAAAGGTCACGATATTTATTTTGCCACATATTTACAAAAATTAGGTACAATATACAGTTTTTGATGATAATCATTTCTCTATATATATTAGCGTAATTTAGCCTTTACTTCAGGATGGTTTGAAGGTCAAAGGTCTAGATATTTATTTTGGCACACAATTACAAAATGAGGCACAGTGCAGGTTTAGATGCTAATTATTTCCGTTTATAAACTAACCTAATGAGACCTTCACTTTAGAAGTTTTTAAAGGTCAAAGGTCACGATGATGAGTTATGCACACAATTAAAATTCAAAGATCCAAATTTTTTTTTAAACCCAGCTGATTCTGATCTAGATTTTTTCATTCGATGCGTAACGCATGCCTCTACAACATCATTCGCGGGAATCGTCAAATTACAAAAATTAACCATCATCTTAAACTATAAAAAAAGAAGATAACTTGTACAAAACCATTTTCAAAATTTTGAATTTAAATTTTGTAATTTGAAAATTCCGGTGAATGATGTTGTAGTGGCATGCGTTACTCATCTAATAAAAAAGCTAGATCAAAATCAGCTGGGTTTTAATAAAATTGGGCCTTTTTTCAAAATTGTAAAAATATTTTTCGAAATTTTTTAAAATTTTGAAATTTTCAACTGTAATGCTGTAGACACATATGCACATTAAAAATTTACTCCAATATTATGATTAATTAGGGGTCTAAGTAAATTTTGAAAAATGACCCAAATTCAATGAAATTTTTTTTTATACAATCTAATGGTCTAAAAATGCAATTGACAAAAAACAATTGAATTTGAGCTGCAGTTCTGGCGCTGAGAATTTTTTAAATTTACAAATTTAACATGGGGTAAATGGAGAAACACACCTACTTCATCGTACCAGCTGGATGTCAGTTTTTATTCAAATTCCAAAAAGTTGTACTCGTTACAAAGAGAAAAAAACGCTTTTTTTGGAACTGTTACGGAAATTTTTTTAAAACAAGAATTACGGTTGCGACAGATTTATAAAATCTGAGATAATTATAAGAGAGATTATAATATTCATAGGTATAATTATATCCCCGCTGCATCGGTCATCTGTGGATGCGATTAATGAAGACACTCAAGAATAGATGATGGATGAAAGATTCTAAATTAATCTCGCAAATGTCTTAATCTTGCAAAACATTAAAATTAGAACAGAAACACAACTGAAGATGAAGAAGAAGAAGAAGCACTGAATCCCTACTTAAGTACCTACTGGTCTCGTAACCATTACTCATGATTCTCACTAGTTAACGATTGTCCATAATTGAGGTCATTGAAATGTTAGGATTTTTAGGACCCCATAATATGACCCCCTGCCATCGGCTCAATCATTGGAGCTTAACATGGGATGTCATCACTATTCAAATTCAAAAGAACCCATGGAGAGTACCCATGACACCATTTACGGAACGATTCCTTTCTAACCATATCACGAGCATAGAGCATAGTCCACAAAATGATCCGCGCGCTCCAATTTTAAAAATAATACCGGCTTCTTATCAAACAAAACAAATGGCTTATTTCTGCTCTTGCTACTTTGTTTTACTGTTAACTGTTAAATGTTAAATTAAGTACTTTCTATAATATATCATTTAAATTAAAATAAGCAGGCTAATTAAATCATTCAGTGCTCTGCCAAGTTCGTAGTTAGGGTCTGCATTACAACGGATTTGTACAATATATTCGAATTTTGATTTTACCAGTTTAAAACGCCGATCTAATTTTAAATCCCATTCCAAAGTTAGAGTTATTAGTTATTCATTGCAGTTACATACGTACGACATTGCTTATTACTTACCGTTAGTTTAGTTCGTTTTTCTCTGATATCATACAGCTCCAAGCTACAAGTAAGTGGCTTTACATTTGTTTGAAATTTGTTTACAATTCTCCTATTAGGTCATACTAGCATGACTAGGTTGTAGGTGTTCAGCTGTTGGTTGTGTTTATCGTCAAAAACAGTTTGAAAATCAGTTAATTCATAGTTATCCCAGCTATTCTATTCATAATTGTACCCCTTTTGATTTCTACCTATTTACATAATTTAGTTCATAGTGTGTAGTATCAAGTATGGTTGGCTGATCAAAAATACCTAATGCAAGAGGGACAAATTTACTATTTACTTAAATTGAAATGGCTTGATTGATGGCTGTTGGTCACAATGAAAAACGGGAGTCAGTAGTGGCAGTCAGGGATGCTTTTTCTGTGAAAATATTAGTCAATTAGTATTAGGGGCTGATTTATTTCCTTCGCTGAATTCTGTCTGTCGAAGTCGACGAGACTACTGGCTGGAGGGACGAAGGATAAAATTACCGAGATGACCGTCAATCTGTATGTAATTTTATTTTATTTTAACTAACTTGCATGCTGAATTTATGTCATATGTGAATAATACTCTATAATTAATTTGTATCCAGTATGCTGTGACCTAGCAGCCTAGAGGTGAGAGGTGAGAGGTAAAACAGCAAACGCATGCTGTCATGTGTCAGTGAATTTGTTAATAAATAAATTTAATTCAACTCTGAAATTGCAAGTTTATCGCCTTTCATTTTTTGAATGGTATTATGAATGGAGGTGTAAGAGGTGACAGGGGCCGGACTGGTGGCTATCCAATTCTTTGCACATGTAACACAAATGGGATATTTATTTTGACGTGTAGGATTTTTTGTAATGTATTCCTCCTGGAACTTGAACTTTTAAAAAAATGCATGCATGTGTCACATAATGCTACTCAAAACCTTTTTCATTTATTTTTATTGAACACCTTGCAGCCCTGATAATGTATCGAATCACAAGGATGGAGGTGATCCAAAAACGGAATGCAAACTTTCTCGAATCGATAGCATCAACCATAAAAGTCATGTCGTACCAGTCAGCAGGAAAGTGGAACAGGGAGGTAAAGAAAACGGTTGTTATAAACCGAGACACCACTACAACTATAACGGAAATATTGATGCGGGTACTGCCGGCACAGTTGCAACTAGTAGCTCATGTGGTGGGTCGTCGTCCGTATTTCACAATCGGTCACCAGTGGAGAAGAATAATGGTAGCAGTTTATGTTTAAGTAAGTTTCTCTTTGAAATTCGTAACTCTATTCTAATTAAAAATCAACTTGGCGTTTTGTTTTCAACTATTTCGACTTTACTCTTTAGCCATCAAATATGTACATTGTTTGTCTATAGTCGTTGAAATTCAAAATACCGATTGAAGTAAACATACATTATTTTTGTTGTTAGCTCCGCCGAGTAATTCAAATTCATATCGAGATCAGTCACAATCTTCACCGACTGACTTTTCCGCGTCAAATGGGCACCGAAAACGAAGTCACAATGGCAATGGGAATTCCATCCTTCCCCGGAAGGACAGCCCCTTACCCACTTTCAACTACGGGACTGTTAATGTTCATAGTAGTAAAGGTGTCGTCACCCGGGAAATACTCACTCCGTCTCCCACTACTGGAAATTCTACAACGCCACCCCGAACGCCATCAAGAAATGAACCCAGCGAGCGTCTCTTAGTTAATAGGAAAAAATTAAACTTGAATAATGTGAGCCCTCCGTCGCCTAGCCGTGAACCTGGTGTGATGGGACTTACTAACCTCGGGAACACGTGCTTCCTTAATGCAGGAATGCAGTGCCTGCTTAGCACGCCGTCATTGATTCAATTTTTTTTGAGCGTGTAAGTTCTCAGTTCTACGTTCTACCTTTTATTTGTGTCATTTGCATTTAAGTTGTAAGAGTTTCAAAATTTAAAATGTACAATAAGTGTAGTAATTAATGTTGTCAAGTTCTAAATGAAAATATTATGCATGCATCTGTTCATGTACTCTAGAAAATCGTTTAGGGCGTTCTTCCCAGAAAAGTTTGAAAAATTCAATCTGGTCAGATCATTTTTATGGATTATGAAGCATTCGTGGTGGGGTCAACGGGAAAGGTTGAAGATTTCCGGTTTTAAAGATCATCTCGGGGCTCTTCATAGTGATTTTAATGACTTTAATCAGGTCAGATAATTTACGTATGATCACTATAAGTAATCAATATACTGACTATATCAATTATATTTCTGTAACATAAAAATTCTAAGGTATTATCCATTCTTGATATCGTCTGTGAAGAACCAAAATGACCCATTTCCATTTTTAGCTAAAAACAATATCCCATATCTACAAAAATATTCAAATATGTCTTGAAATCATTTAAACAGAACATTTTACACTTTTCAAAAACATGGAATTAGAACATTTTACACTTTTAAAAATATGTAGGTAATTAGAACATTTTACACTTTTTAAAAACATGTAATAGAACATTTTAAACTTTTCACAATATGTAAATAGAACATTTTGCACTTTTCAAAAACATGTGAATAGAACATTTTACACTTTTCAAAAACATGTGAATAGAACGTTTTCCACTTTTAAATAACATTAAAATAGAACAATTTACACTTTTAAAAAACTCTTAATTAACATTTTACGCATGTCTCCCATTTTGTTTGTATGACATAGCTCATTTTGATTGTAGCGTAAATTGGATATGGGTCATTTTGGTTTTTCACAGACGATATCTTAATGTCACTTAATCATCATCATCCATCATTTCTTTTTTTTTTAAATATTACTCGTAAGTATATAGTTTGGTTTTGTAGGATAGTTTCAGCAGCAGCTCTGTAATATTAAATGTAGTCATTTTTATAATTTTTAAGCTTCCAGGTTCCAACATAGGAAATTAGGATCTGTTATTTTTTCTTTTGATGATGAATGACAAGTTTTGTAACAATAATTTGACTAACTTAAATTTTGTATTCTAGCATGACGTTCAAGAATTCCTGGCACTTTTCCTAGAATCTATGCATGAACAACTAAAAAAATTTGAAACTTACCAAATTCAAGCTAATAATAAATTGAATTCATGCGCCGTTCCACACTCTGAGAAGTTGATAAGTACGCAGAGTTCTGATCAAGTTGGCAAAATACACGAAATTCAAAACACTAATGTGAATTCTACTTCTACGACGAATCTTGATTGTCTATCAGAAGAAGAGAATCCTATTTCAAATGCAGGCTGTGAAACGAATATTCCATCCTACCTAAGATACTTCAATCGCTCTAATAGGAAAGTTAATGCTGTGGTGGCTACGTCAAGCCTTCCAAATACTCCACTAAGTCAACGTGAAATGAAGGTGCCTAGCAGAAGAGCCACAAATCGGACCAAGTCGGCGGACTCCGGTGTTTCCTCAAATACTGACAGTGTTCAATCTTGCTGCAGTAGTAACGGTAGCAGTGATGGCACTTGTAGCGTCTGTTTCGCTTCCTATCTTAGAAAATCCTCTGATGCTTCTAATTCTGATCCGCCTGGGAGTGATTTAAAATCTGGAGAAGCTACTAGGTTCAACTACCCTCCTTTTAGTCCGTCAAATAGTCAAAAGTCTGAAAGTCGTATTTCTGTTCAAAGTCGGAGTCAATCCTCTAGGTCAAGCAGAGAGTCGAATTCCAGTGATTATAATATGGGCCACGAGGTCGAGATTAAAAATAACAGTATGGTCGGTCATGTAGACGTTCGTGCAGGTCTTCAAAGTAAAATATTGTCATCTCTATCTCAATCCGGATCTTCTCGAAGAATTGCGGTCAAGTCTTATAAAACTGTAAGAACTTTTTTTGTTTAAATTACTATTTTACCTCTGTATTTGGTAAATGTAGTCAGAACCCGGACCTTAAAAGTAGTTTATGTATGTTGTATTTATAAATTTACAGAAAGCAGCTTCAGCGGATCCCTTCAAACAACGAGGCAAGAAGCCAAGGCTTATGGAAGGTTCTGAAGATAAGTATGACGCTGAGGCTACAAGCGGAGATCCCGTGGAATTGCAGTCCAAGTGCAATGGAAATGGAGACCACAAAACTAATCATGAAGATCCGGAACAGGATGAGCTGGGAAAGGAGTCCCTGCGTCGTTCCCTGAAAGGTTTGAAGCTGACAGATGATAAAATTTCTAATGACATTCATGCCTTTCAAGAAGAGGATGTCGATGACCCAGTGTTAGTACGTGGGCTTCCTGAGCTTCCAAAATCCACCACGGATTCCAATTTAAATAATTTAAATAGTGGGATGGCGTTGAAACACGACATTGAAACGGATTGGAGCATGGATATTACAGCCAACACTCACGTGAGCACTACTACCCAAGTTCCGGTTCCGGTTCCGTGTCCAGTTTCTGCAATACCTCATGCTACCCCTGAAATACAAGAGAAGGAGACTCACTCTAACGCAAAGATTAAAAAGGAAAAGCCAAAGACAGCGGAAGAGTTCTGGGAGGAACATCTCAAGAGCGAAGACACGGTTATTACAAGAACAATGCAGGGCCTTATGAAAAGTTCCGTCATCTGCTCCGTCTGTAAATTCGAGTCTGTCACATTCGATCCCTACATGGACTTGTTCCTCCCATTCCCCAACAAGGCAGAACGTGAGCTATGTAAGTAGAAAGTTTTCAGAACTCAATTATTCTTAGTTTTTGATTTGCCTATTAAGAAAATGGCTATGGACTTTGCCTGGCACTGGTCTGTCTAAATAGCATGGTGGTGCTTGCATGACATTGAAAGATTTTCATTTTTGGGGGTTTATAATCTGCGTTAAAGGAAGTCTAGCATATACGATCCAGTAATTTTTCAGTTGTCTTTAGATAAGTAACTAAATATTTAATGTAGGAACCGTAAGGAGTAATAAATAATTTGTCGTATTTTTCTTTTCTCTGGAGCCGTCTGGTTTGTGAACATGAATATTTTTGGAACTGGAACTGATGTGGGAGGCAGGACTGAGAGGTTTAAAGCAAAAATCCCTCCTTGTCCCTCCGTTGAGAGGATTATTTGCATCACTAATATCACGGACACCATCAGCGATCTCAAATATCAAATTGTGGAGCATGTTCGTGACGGGGACGGTAGCAGGCTCCAAGGGTTTGATGTGTCGACATCGGGGAAGTTGTTTCTTGGGGCTGTGGTGGGACACTTCGTAGTGCGGGAGTTATTTGATGAAATGACTGTGGAAGAGATCAGTGATGATTTCAACCTCTACTGCTATGAATTAAATCAAAATTTTGACTCCTTGTCACCCGTGCCTTGGTCTGAAGGAAGTTTGTGTGGTCGGGATGGGGCGGGGACCCGTCCGGGTTCCGGTTCGGGTCACCTCAGCAGCTCAAATACATCCATGGTCACGCAGAATGATACACTGAACATGAGCTCACACCAGGCGTCTCAGTCCCCAGAGCAATTTCTGGATGAATGGGGTGAGGACACGGAGAGGGGCGTTCCAGGTGGTGGTCAGGATGAAGTTTTTGAGCAAAGTTCTTCCCCGGAGATTAACGTAAATCCCATGTGGGCCGGCTGCTCAGATTCGGCAGGCCTCGAATGGCAGAGCTGTGCTGCTCCTGACAACGGCAGAAGCCCAGTCACGATGGACCAGGGTCATGAGGATTCGGATGACCAGGAAGTTGCCTCTATCAGCCTGAAATGTGGGGAAATGTCACCTAGTCACAATTCAAGTAATCCCGTGGGAATGGAAGAAACTGAGCTGGACTTATCGCAGCATCGAGTACGAGGCTTGGCCATACCCAGCAGTGCAATGGAGCAAGAACTCCCGCCTCGCACAGACATGACAGATCACGTAAGCGTTGATAATGCGACCGAGAAAAAACTGTGTTGTTATTGCGATACAATGTTTCCGCGTAGTAAAATGATTGACCATTCGAACCTGGCTTGTTGTGACTATGTATACTGTCCCGACTGCTTCAAGGTAACCATTCATTACATTCTCAGTTGTGACGTGTTTTTATTAGCAAAAATTATTTATGACTTGTTTGAAATAGAGGTTGGGGATGGAACTAAATAGGCTTATCTAATTAGATTTTTAATTTTACAATTTTTTCTCTTTCGATATTATTCAGAAAGTTCATATGTATTTATTTTTGAAAATTTTTCTAGGATTCTGGCTGCATTGGCCAATCTGGGTCTGGGTCTGGGTCTCGTAATTATATTTATAGATCCGTTGGAGCTAAAGCAGCTTCTGCGTGTCCCGCGGGTCAGTCGAAATCCGTAACCAAAGCTACGGAGCCAATTGAAATGAAGATACCGGATCTCACACCACCCAGCTCCTCTCTATCTTATTCCCCAATTTCAGTATTAGTCTCGAATGTTCCTGTTGTATTCCGCAATAGCAGTGAGCTCGTGGAATATAAGCCTTCATTAGATGAGGAGAAATTCACTGTGGTGAACACGCTGTTTGGCCATCCTTGGGTCGTCAGAATTCCAGTTCAGATGGAGTCTGAGGAATTCTACCAATTTTTCAAAAAATTAAATCCTTTCCCAGGCGTTAGATTTAAGCTGCTTTCCGTCAATGCTGATGTAAGTCAGAGTCAGATTTTGTACGGTTTAGTTAATTACTTTATGAATTGTATCACGCTGATTTTAATAATTTTATTATAAAGTAGAAACTTATGAAATCTTAAATTATTTAATTTGTTTTGTTCGTTTACTTTTGAAGGGGAAGAGTTGTGGCTTTTGCTCCCTTCCTGATTGTCTGGGTTGTGAGTACCCACGGGACGGTGATATTATCTACATGCGGTACCAGAACACAATTTGTATGTCCTTCAAAGACTTGGATCCTCAACTAGTGAAGTTAGTGGAAGCACCGGACATGATTAGCGAGGACGCTGGAAAAGGATCCTACCATGATTATGGTTTCAGTAAAGGGTTCAAATACGAAGAAAGCTATAACATCCACGACTGCATACAGGCCTTCATGCGCACGTCAGTTTTCCTATCTTTTCATAATTACTAATTTATTAGCAAAATATACATTTTAAATCATTCAGTACCTGTGTAAAATTATCTACACTAATACACATTATAAATGAGTTAAATGAGGGCAAATAAATAAGTATTTGTATTATTATGATTCTGGTGGCTTTTGTAGAGAGAATCTGGATGCGGACAATCCTTGGCATTGCCCGAAATGCAAGAAGAATCAACCAGCAATGAAAACAATGTCGATTGCTCGTCTCCCCGATTATTTAATTATATGTTTAAAAAGGTATACGGACTTTGCACACTGTCAATTTATTTATTTTCGTTTGCCTCACAGCTAATTTCGTTTCTAGATTCACAACTTTTTTTCTGTATTAATTTGATATATGTAAAAAGAAAGATTTTTGATGTTCTTTTAAGTATGTTCGTACTACCTATCTAACGATCGTAAGTATAACAAGTTGTATTTTTCGCATTTTACCAAAAAAATAATTGTAATTGTTTTTTGGTTGTATCTTTTAGATTTGTTTTTAATTCCAATCTAACGAGTACAAAATTAAAGAATAAAGTAAGTTTCCCGCTGGATAATTTTGACCTGAGTGGGTACTTGGCGTCTGAAATGAAAGAGGCTGGAGGGTACATGAATTGCAAGTATGAGCTGTACGGGTGCATTTGTCACTCTGGAAGTAAGTTTTTTTAAGTACCATTCTTTTACCTACAGAACAAAGCATTTTTAACAGTAAAAGTGTTAAAATGATTTGGGAAGTGTTTGCTCAGTGTAGTGTTAATTCTACTAATGTACGTATTACAAGAAGTACTTACTATAATTATTTTTTTACTTTTATAAAGGTATTTCATGCGGTCACTACACGGCCTTTACCAAGAATCCACTATTACGCGACTGGAACTATTATAATGACAGTATTTGTTCCAAAGGAAAGCCAGGCGAGGCACAGTTCTCTTCCGCGTATGCATTATTTTATAAGCGCAAAGGTGATTTTAATAATATATTATTAACGATTTTATTAGCATATCTGTTTGTTTTCAATTTATTTAGGTTAATCCGTTCATACGTTTACTCAAGTACTTACCCAATTAAAATATACTAATAATTTTTCAGGCATGGCGTTCTGCTACCCACCATACTCTTCTTCTGATGATCCATTCATGGATCCGGGACCCTGGCAGGAGAACTGTACCGAAACTTTTTCGGATTCAAAATTGAATTCCCAAGCTGAATTGAAAATTAAAAGGCCTCGTCTCAATAGTATCGAGGAGAGTGGGGAGCCCCTTGAAGGGCCAGAATTCAGTCGAAATTACTCAAGTAGTTTAGAACTAGAATCAGATTCATGTCCAGTTCCAGCTCCATCTCCATCTCCAGCTCCGTTTCCTTCATCAACTGCAGCAAGAACCACTGAATCCACCCGCACAAAAGGCTCTAAACAATCCCTGTGTAAGAAAGTGAAGAACACACGGAAGGCTCTCTATGATGATAATCATATTCGTTGGGAACATGGAATGGATGACTAAGAAAACCTTAAAACAAGTCAATCTCTTGTAGAAACATCGTAGTCGCGTTGAAGAAAATAAACGTGAGAGGAGCGTCATGTCCGCTGCTACTGGTGTATTTGCTGTATCCAGAGTGAAAATAAGGCTGATAATAATGTATTGGTAGGAATAACACACTCTAATTAGTGAGTAATGTGGAAGGAAGCCTTTTAAATACTAATTTGAAACTAAACAGGGGAAATGCTAAAATTTAAAAGTCTGATCTCGAATTTGTTTATTAGCAGATTCTTTTACGCCGTGATTACTTTGATTGTATTTGGGTTGTATTTTAATACAACAGTTTTAGTACCCGTTTTGGGCTGGTTTCGTATTGATAGTCGTGTCGTGATCGTGATATGTCGTATATTTCCTATATTATTGTCTCCACCACGTCGACATACACAATGTTTTCATTTTATAATAATTTATTTCTTCTTACTTAACAATTAGTTTCTTTTCCAATTTCAGTTTGCAGTGACATTTCTAATAATTTTAGTACTTGTAATGTAGATGTCATCCAACAGTTCAAAAATATTCTAACCACAACTTTGTTTGTTGGGTGCTCAGCTAGTATTATTTAATTATTTAAAACTGTAAATAATTATTATTGAAGTACGTAATTATTTTTATTATACATTCTACAGTAATAACAGAAGGATTTCGTAAAATTAGTGGTGAACTGTTAGGATTTTAGTTTTTACTTGAATTTAAACTTGAGACTTTTTTTTGTTGCTTATTTCTTAAATTTACTTCCTCGGAATAGTTTCATTCCTTAATATTGTATTTCGAAGTCAAGTTCGACCGGTCATTGGCGAGCCTTGTGTCCTCGTGTATTTAATTTCACTTTCAATAAAGTTAAAATTCAGAATTCTGATTTTTTAAAGCATTCTTACGTATTATACGTTTTCGTTGCGGTACTTGAATACTTAATGCTTTTAAATTTTAAAATATGTGCTGGTTTTGAAATTATTTGTGTAAACCAAGTTTGAATAGGAAGATTAAGTTGCGTCTTGCAGGATGTAATTAATTAATTATATGAATATTGCAGTTTGAATAAAATTTTAAATTCCTAACATATAATGTTTTTTGTATATTTCATTGTCACGTTCTTTTTATTACACATTTAGGGAAGCAAATATTTCTTGTTTTTATGGACGTCTTTAATATAATGGTGCTTTGAGCAGGGCGCAGGGAAGTAAGGAATTGTTTGTTTAAGGAATAAGAGGTTTCACATTTTTCTTATACTCGTCAATTTCTTCGACACCAAATCGTCTCCTCACATTCCCACCTGGCCTGAAGGCGAAGCTGCAAACATACCTGAGTGGGGGTCGAGGGATTGTTGTTGTTGTGGGTGTGATGGTTGTGGGAGAGCAGGCACTGCCGAAGAATCTCGTCGAGTTCCAGAGCATTTGTGTTAGATGTTGATACTCAATGAGGGTGGCTGGGTCCGGAGTGAGGAAATTATATTCCTTCTCAGCCTGGTCCACCTCTTGATACCAGTCCGTGACCGCGGAGGAATAGGAGCTCAGGGGCTGTTTACTCGAGGATTCGTAGAAATAAACCGCAGTGTCATTCCCCAGTGCTTGGGTGTAGCAAGTAGTCTGGGTCAAGGCTGACAGGAGGATAGCGTCTGGACTTGTTGTGGAAGTCAAACTGTATTGCTGACATTCCGCAGCACACGTCACTGCCAAAGCCTTCAACTGCCAACAACAACAAATCGTAATTCAATTAGTAATTATTTCAGATAACAATACGCACCTACCTACCTAAGTAATTCATTATCATGGCTACAGAAATAAAACTTTACCTGAGCACTAAACGCCAATGGTTGAGACCCGTGCTCCGCTCGTTTTTCATTGAGAAGCAGCTCGGCTTGTCTGTCCGCCGCGTCTCATAGCATTAGTAAAATAAAATAATACTTTTGAATGTACTTAAAGAGCACACATAATTTGTTATTTGTTAACTACGTATACGTTTAATTTTTAATTTTAATAAATTATTATGTAAATTATGTAGTACCTCCTTGTGCAGCCACTACTGCACTGTTTCCACCTGTATTAGCTGCCGCATTGGTATTGGTATTTCCATTGACGATAGGTCGGAGTGTAAAATATACGGGTTGCCAAAAGCTGTTGAAGTTTTTATAAAAAAAATGAAAATCTGTTAGTTTTAGATTGCACCTAAAACTTTATATTACCCCAGTAGTAAAACTGTTGTATAAAAATCAGTAATTAGTTTTAAGAAGCTATGTATCTGTATAGTGATTTGAATTTCGCCTTACGTTCTTTTTTGAATGAGGGCTGCCCCAGATGCATGTTTGTCCACCACAGTTGTTGTTAAAAGTAAGGAAAAGGAAAGGAAAATCAGGTTGGAAATATATATGCCTTGCGAGCGTATCATGTTTTGAAAGTTTTTGATTATTGTGTTTAATTTTTAAACTTTTTACAGGGCACACAAGTACAAGAATAATGACTCGAAACCGAAACTACCTGACCTACTTATATAGTAATTCTATTGATACCTTTCAGTCTGTATGATGAACGTCTGGTTTCCCCGCTTGATTTTCTTTGAACGCTTTCCCTACCAGAATAAAGTTCCTACTGAACAGAATGAACTACTGTGGAAGACCACTCCTTTGAAATTGAAAATGTAAAATATTGTATAATTCCATTGTTGTTACATTACATACTATTGTGAGTTTCTATCCATATGAATTGTCGAGTGTTTTATTATAAAGTGTCATAATCTTTTACATGCATGAGTGTTGTGTTTTCAACAACGATTTTTGGATTCAGAAAAGTTGAGTACTTATTGTTAGTAACTACTTTTTTCATCATAATTTCATGCTTTCTTTCTTTGTCACTAATTTCCGGTTCCGGTTCCGGTTGAAGCTTTGAGAGTTGGAGAGCATCCTGGAGGTTACGTGATTTCTGATTTCTGAAGTAGTTCGATTTTATCATAGATTAATATATCGTCATTTTTTAAATTCAATTCTTTCAAGTATGCAAGCTACTTAAGTACGTAATACAAGTGTTAGGTAATATTACGCACTTGACTAAAATGGTGTGGTATGTAATTGTATAAAAATACATGTGCTATTACTGGTATGCTACATGTACTATACACTTTTTTAGTTGTAGTTGTTTTTTTTGATTCCTTGGCTTGACAGCCGGACCATACGGACGTATGTCGTTTGGTCCTTAAACCATCTCCATTGTGCCTATAATATCTCACTGTGAACTGTTTACAACACTATACCTTATTAAATCGCCCAGTTTAATAAACTGCGGCACAATGGAAGACACTGATAACCCAGCGAAATTATTTGGAGTTCTATTAAAAGCCGTTGACGGCCTTAACCAAATGGACTATTTAGAGGAACTTGCAAAAATAATAAATCCAACTAAAATGGTATCATTTGGCAGGATGGCAGGAAATCAGTACGGACTCTTTCTGGATTCTCAAGAATCAGTTGAAACAATTAAAGCCCATGGACTCTTAACTGTTAAATCGGCGACTATCGAGATAAACATTTACTCACCAAGTGTCAAAACTGTGTACATAAGAGGAGTGCCAAAATTAAATGATTACAAGTTCATTGAGGATTACCTAAGCAAGTTTGGAGTTTTGAAAGATACTTTACGAAAACCAAATGTAAGAACTGAAGACAAGAAATTTAGTCACATCCTGTCCAACACACTTATTGCTAAAATGGTAATCCGTAGAGATTCACCAATTCCTGAGTTTCACAACTTCGAAGTTGGAAACTACATATTTGCTGCTAAGATCGAGTACGGTGCCCAAAAGTGTTACAAATGTCACGAACGAGGCCATTTAGCAAAAATGTGCACAGCTGATGAAGTAGAGTTTCCACAATTAGCGAAGCCGTCAGTTGCGGCTGTAAGTGCATTAACCGAAGATTATGAAAAAAGCAATGAATCCATCGATTCAAGCACAGGCTCTGGAGAAAAAGATATTGAAGTTGACGACGACGTGGAAAATGAAGACGATAATGATGAAGCACATAATGTCGATGACAGTAACAATGTCGATGTCGGAGTAAGCGGTAATGATGTCAACACAAAACGGAAGGAACAACCATCCCCAAACTCATCTGATGAAGCTATTTCCCACAAAGCACCAAGAAAAATGGAACCACTTCCCCAAGGACAAATTTACGCTCAGCTGACAACCACATACCAGGAAATATGGAAATCATTTCCTTTTGGTGGGACATTAACCAACCGGCAGTTACTCGATTTTTTACGGGAAGCATCAACATCATTTAGTAGTATACCTCACATAGTTAAAGTGAAGTACACCTCAAATATGAAGGCCCTCAGAAAAACCCTAAAAACATTAATAACTATTATACCGGAAACAAATAAAGATCTCAGAGGCTGGATAAGAGAAGTAGAGGAGAATCTTCCTACTAAGTAAGTAATGAAAATTGTATCTTGGAACTGTCAGGGGTTAAGAAATATTGATAAACAGCAAAAGTGTAGTAACCTCCTACAGCATTTGAATATTGATATTATGTGCTTACAAGAAACCAATATTAATGACTTAGTTGTAGCAAAACCTAAATTTAGTAATTATAACATAATATGGAATAACAGCACTAGTATGTTTAGTGGAACTGCATTTATATACAAAAAAAGATTTGTAGTATCAAACCATAATATATTGGTCCCAGGGAAATCACACTCACTTGAAATTTCTTTTGACGGCTTATCTCTTACTATATTCAATGTGCATATTGAGCACAATAATAACCTTGCTATTAAACACATTCATATCTTAAATAATTATCTTATCAATATGCCTCATCACACAATACCTATAATAGCTGGTGATTGGAACTGTGTACTGAATATTACAATGGATAGCATTAATAGACATGAACCCAGGACACAATTATGCTCGGCCTTATTCCAGTTAATTAGCACCAATGGCTTAACTGATACTTTTAGATTTCTTAAACCAAAAGAAAAGATATTTACACATTTTAGCGCCCTGCCAAGCAAGCCCATGGCTAGGCTTGACAGGGTGTATGTACCTATTCATTTTATTGATAGAGTCCGTCAAAGTTTAATAATGTCGGCACCCAGCGACCATTCTTTAGTTGGCATTGACATAAAAATAAATTCTAGAGATAGCAATAATAAGGTTTGGAGGTTTGATAATTCATTGTTGGAAAATCCTTGGTTTTGTAACAAAGTTGATGACTTACTTCAAATATTCATTCAGAATGAAGGTAACAAAGAATTTAGAGACTATGAAATACTCAAGCAGGATATCAAACATCTAGCCTATTTAGCTAAGAATTATCAATACAGGAAAAAAAAGTTCCTTATCAATTCTTTTATTAACCAACATGCTGAAATTAACAGTACGCATACCCACAAAATCAACGCAGCAACTCTTATTGATAATTTGAACTCACTGTCACAAACTAAAACCTCAGGAATTGATAACAACGCACCCAATCACCAAAACAATAGAGACCAACCCACAATGGCAAATGTAAGCATAGGAAATTCTATATTAGAGAAATCAGAAAAGGTTTTAGAATTCTTTACTCACAAATTTAAGTCAAACCCAATTGATAAATCTAAAATGTTGGACCTTTTAATTAATCAAAGAAAACTATCACGTAAAGAAACCCATAAACTTAATTTTGAAGTAACAAAAGACCTAATTTTAAAATCAATAAAGGCACTGAAGCCTAATTGTTCTCCTGGATATGACGGCCTTACATCAGAATTCTGCAAACACTTTTCGACTTCATGGTCACGTATAATGATATGGTTATGGAACAAATCCAGGGATCTCAATGAATTACCAGTATCTACAAGGTCAGGATTAATAACATTAATTCATAAAGGTGGAGACCCAGCCTGTCTAAAAAACTGGAGACCTATAACCTTAAGCAACTCTGATTATAAAATCTTTTCCATAATATTAAAATGCAAAATTGTAGATATATTGCCTTCTATTATTGACATTTCTCAAACCTGCGGTATAAAAGGTAGATCAATTATTCAAAACCACATTTTCTTAAAAGAATCAATTCCAACTATAGAAAGTGGAGCCTTAATATCTCTTGACCAGGAAGGGGCGTATGACAATATAGAACATGAGTACCTCTTTAGTTTGCTCAAAATCCTTAATTTTCCTTATAACTTTATCAGTGCAGTCAAGCTACTATATACTAGCAATATAGGAAGAGTAAACTTAGGTAATTTACGCACAGCTCCTTTTTATTACGAGAAAGGTGTTAAACAAGGGGATCCCCTTGCATGTTATCTATACATTGTATGCTTGCAACCTTTCTTAACAAAGGTATCATTTGAGTTAATGAAAATTAATAAAAGTCCGTTCAAAAGTCAGCCAACCAGATATCATGTCGACTATGCTGATGACGTTCTTATCGGAGTAAGTGACACAGAACAAATTAAAGCTGTCAGGGATATCTCAGTATTATATGGACAGTGCTCAGGCTCTAAATTAAATAGTACAAAAACCAAATGCCTTTTTCTAGGTGATTGGAATTCAAATTCAATTACTGAAATATATGGCTTTAGCGTTGTTCATGAAGGTCTCAAAATATTAGGTATCTACTACGGTATAGACACTTACATTAAGAAAAATTATGATGAGAGTATAACTGAAATAAGTAACAAATTAAACTACTACAATAGTATAGGAGTATCAAGTATACACACAAAAGCGATTCTATCAAACATGTATGTACTACCTAAGGTATGGTATATAATTAAGATATTAGACCCTCCTGAGTGGTTCTTTAAATGTTTAGACAAACTGATTAGAAAATTTATCTGGCCCAAGGTTGCATGGACAAAGCTCGAATTGCTGTATACTAACAAAAGCAAAGGAGGTTTAGGTATAAAATCCCCAAGAGTCATGTATATAATTTTTAAAATTAGAGATGCTACTAAAATACTGAATTCATCAAATAATTTTCTCACTTTACAATATTATAATAAGATATACAAAACAATTACTGGTAATGCTAATGGCTGCTGTACACTAGGAAATATAATGAAAGAAATACAATGTAAAATAATTTCGCTGCCATTATATGTGTTTAATGATATGCAGATTAATTCATGTCTTATGTCCAAACAACACTGCTCCTTCCCTATGTTACAACTTTATAACTCCAAATACTTAAGAGAGTACTGTGACAGTAAATTGAATGTCAAACAGGAAAACAAAAATAAATGTCCAGTGTTCAGACAGCGGGCACTAAATAAAGAAACAACTAATTTGGTTTCTATAATTGGGACATTGAAAGCCCAAAATGTTAAAATAAGCGATAAGATTAAAATTGGTATATGTCAAACTCAAAGCAAATGGCATAATGTTGAAAGTGTGTCATGTGAAGTTTATAATACTATAGCAAACGAATTACATAATGTATCCATAAAACCTTATAACTATAAAAATGTTATGCTTTCCTTGCTTTACAATAATGAAAAAGACAAAATATGGATGTTGTGGAATGATGCATGGATCACCTCACCACGCTCTGTTAGATTTAAATTAAGTAGTGCTGAGGAATGCCCAAATTGTAAAATAAATCATAAATTTTCTAGTGAGATCCTTTTATGCACGCACTACAATAAAAGTTGGAAGAAATTATGGATGTTAGTTAAAAGTATAGACAGTACCATTGTAATGAGCAGAGAAATTCAATTATACGGGTTAGATAATAATTCATTGATTAATACGATAATATTCATTATGACTTTTACAATTCACAAACACTATATACATAGAATAAATAATGGTAAAGGAGAAGTTAATGTTATGCAAAATGTTGCTGAAAGACTCCTCAAAATGTACATAGAAAACCACGTACTTCTTGAGAGTAATTATGGTCTCAAGGACTCCGGATTTATAACAAAATACTTATCTGTCTAAAATAAAATTGTAAAAGTCACATTTCATGTAAAATTTAATCTGAAATAAATACCAGTTGTAAGTTTGAAGAAAAAAAAAATTTCAGATAACAATACGCACCTACCTACCTAAGTAATTCATTATCATGGCTACAGAAATAAAACTTTACCTGAGCACTAAACGCCAATGGTTGAGACCCGTGCTCCGCTCGTTTTTCATTGAGAAGCAGCTCGGCTTGTCTGTCCGCCGCGTCTCATAGCATTAGTAAAATAAAATAATACTTTTGAATGTACTTAAAGAGCACACATAATTTGTTATTTGTTAACTACGTATACGTTTAATTTTTAATTTTAATAAATTATTATGTAAATTATGTAGTACCTCCTTGTGCAGCCACTACTGCACTGTTTCCACCTGTATTAGCTGCCGCATTGGTATTGGTATTTCCATTGACGATAGGTCGGAGTGTAAAATATACGGGTTGCCAAAAGCTGTTGAAGTTTTTATAAAAAAAATGAAAATCTGTTAGTTTTAGATTGCACCTAAAACTTTATATTACCCCAGTAGTAAAACTGTTGTATAAAAATCAGTAATTAGTTTTAAGAAGCTATGTATCTGTATAGTGATTTGAATTTCGCCTTACGTTCTTTTTTGAATGAGGGCTGCCCCAGATGCATGTTTGTCCACCACAGTTGTTGTTAAAAGTAAGGAAAAGGAAAGGAAAATCAGGTTGGAAATATATATGCCTTGCGAGCGTATCATGTTTTGAAAGTTTTTGATTATTGTGTTTAATTTTTAAACTTTTTACAGGGCACACAAGTACAAGAATAATGACTCGAAACCGAAACTACCTGACCTACTTATATAGTAATTCTATTGATACCTTTCAGTCTGTATGATGAACGTCTGGTTTCCCCGCTTGATTTTCTTTGAACGCTTTCCCTACCAGAATAAAGTTCCTACTGAACAGAATGAACTACTGTGGAAGACCACTCCTTTGAAATTGAAAATGTAAAATATTGTATAATTCCATTGTTGTTACATTACATACTATTGTGAGTTTCTATCCATATGAATTGTCGAGTGTTTTATTATAAAGTGTCATAATCTTTTACATGCATGAGTGTTGTGTTTTCAACAACGATTTTTGGATTCAGAAAAGTTGAGTACTTATTGTTAGTAACTACTTTTTTCATCATAATTTCATGCTTTCTTTCTTTGTCACTAATTTCCGGTTCCGGTTCCGGTTGAAGCTTTGAGAGTTGGAGAGCATCCTGGAGGTTACGTGATTTCTGATTTCTGAAGTAGTTCGATTTTATCATAGATTAATATATCGTCATTTTTTAAATTCAATTCTTTCAAGTATGCAAGCTACTTAAGTACGTAATACAAGTGTTAGGTAATATTACGCACTTGACTAAAATGGTGTGGTATGTAATTGTATAAAAATACATGTGCTATTACTGGTATGCTACATGTACTATACACTTTTTTAAGTTTGCATTTGAATACATTGAAATACAATCATTATCGTGACACGGCAGTTGAAATGGCGTTGACATTCTCTCCGTGGAGGACATTATTATGTCTAGACTTTATTCAAAAATAACATAAAACAGCAATTTTTTAGTTGTTAGTCTGACTCGGACAAAAGTAATTACCGTAAATGACCGAATAATCGCTGATTCTCAAATAAGCGTAAGGTTGTTAGTCCAGAATATTTAATTAGTTCGACCAACTGTATTTATATGTAGGTTGTACTATAGTTCCTTTTCATAACCCAAACAAAATAAAGTATGTAATGCTAGGTTACGTATCAATTCTTGCCGTATGAAAATTCTAAAAATTTTCAAAAATCCACTTTCGTTTTTGAAAACCCGGATAAAAAATGTTTAGTAAAATAAATTTTGATATTGAAGGAATCGCGTAATTTTTATTTAAATAAAAGTACAAAACTGCGGTTACTTTTAGGGAAGGAGAGGCTGCACATTTTTCTTGTACTCGTCAAATTCCTCGCTACCAAAGCGTCTCCGCACATTCCCCCCCGGTCGAAATGCGAAGCTACAAGCGTATCTTCGGGGTGGGGGTACGGGTGGAGTGGGGGGTGCCGGGACTGGGGGTGGTGGTAGCACCGTTGTTGTTGTTGTCACGGGCTGTCCAACTGGTGTGGGGAAGCAGGCAGCCCCAAAGAATCTCGTTCTATTCCAGAGTAACTGTGTGAAATGCTCATAGTTTTGAATGGTGGCTTTATCTGGTTTTGCATAGTCGTAGCCGTCGTCCTCATTGTACCACTCATTGATGGCGGAGGAGAATGCGGAGAGGGGGAGGCGATCTGTACTCTCGTAGAAATAAATTGCCGTGTCATTCCCCAATGCTGCGTTGTAGCACGGAGTCTGGGTAAGACTGGACAGAAGGACGGAATTTGGAGATGTTCCTGATGTTGAGCTGACCTCTTGACACGCCGCCGCACACTCCACAGCTAATGCTTTCAACTAGAATATGTAATTAGTATAGAAATATTATGTTGTATTGTAAAAGCCATCTCGAATTTTTTGCAGTGTGTAAGAAAATTGATCAATTTTTATTGTAGCTTTTTAAGAATTTAATTACCGCAGAGTTAAAAGCGAGGGCTCGAGATCCGTGGTCGGCGCGTTTGGAATTGAGGAGCAGCAGCGCTTGTCTATCTGCTTCTTCTGCAAATTTAATTAATTAGTTAGGAATTAACAGGGCTGGACGACGGAATTGGTTTTAGGGAGCAATTTGTTTCCATATAAAAACCAACAGTTTGATTTTATTGATGGTTTTCTTTGGTAAAGCAAAATGTTGGTTTTACATGTTTTAGAAAAGTGCAAAATATCCTATTTACTTTATTCAGAAAAGTGTCCAATGTTCTATTTACATGTTTTGAGAAAAGTCCAAAATGTTTTATTTCCATGTTTTTGAAATGTACAAAAACTTTAATTTGCAACATTTTGAAAAGTCCAAATACTCTTTTTTACATATTTTTGAAAACTGCAAAATTTCCCATTTACGTGTTTTGAGAAAATTCAGGCAGCGGGGGCTGCCTGTGCTGGCCACATTATTCGGCCCTGGTTAGTAATTTGTGCATTTGAAGCGTTTGTTAGCAAAACGGGATAAGTGCATGGCCGAACCTGCTTGTGGGAGGAGTGCATTAGAATCCCCTTGTTGATCATTCGTACTGCCACTGCCTGTATTCCCATTAGCATCAGCATTAGTATTGACCGTCGGAGGTCTAAGAGTGAAGTAGACTATCCCATTAGATCCAATGGAAGGTTGCCACAACCTACATACATTTTTTTTGAAATTTTGAACCAGAATTTAATCAACATTTAGGTCGGTACTAGATGCTGTACGCTACCAAAGTCTCATACAGGTATTTTAATTTCGAATTTTAAAAGTATTAATTTGTAAGAATAATTTTATTAGCTACGCTTACGTTCTTCTGTTAACCAATGATTTGGAAGATATGTCACTTTTGATATTTTTGAAAATTGTGGACGACACTAGAAGACAAAATAGATTCACCAGGAAAGAGCATTGCTGAAATCTGGGCATATTTATTTAACAAGTATTTTGCCTTTGGCTTTGGTGGCTAGAAAACTGTATTAATTTAATTAATTATGTTGTATGTTTTTTGCTGGATAATTTATCAGTTTTCAGGTATTTTTTAGGCTTCTTACTCTCTGTTGCCGTACTCGTAATGAATTAGTATGTGTTTTGCTACTTATGATGTGAGTGCTGTGAATGGGGAAAATACGGACTTGTTGACCAACTTATTTTAAATTTTAAAGATCACCAACCTTTCGAGATGCCAGAATTTACTGAACATTTAAACGCTAAAGGATATTCCCACTGTATGTCTGAGACTGCTGAGCATAACTTCAACTATCACGATTTAAGTACACGACTTAATTCAAAAGTGTTCAAAAAAATATGGAATCGTGACATTTGGAAAAAAAAGCTCAATCTCTTTATTTGGCATAGTAAAATATGTAAAAATGATAAAATATGGAAGTTCATTGTAATATTCTTACTGCCTAAAATGACCTATATACATAATTTAGTACACTTTTGAGATGCTGGACGGATATCACATTTTAAAGCTCCTAAACAAAAAAGTTTAATGCCTTTCAAAATTATTTCAAAATGGCCAAACTATACATGGCAAGCCTTCAATACCCACCCGACTTGACCTACTGGCCCTACTGATGACATAATTTATGGACGACCCCGACAATTTTTATATAGGTTTTAAGATTTGGAGGGATATTAGAAAAAAATGTTCTTTTCAAAAACTAAAAATTGCCTGAAGGCATTTTCGCCTGAACCTTTTTTTATTAAGATTTTCCATAAATGATGTCACACAAATAATCGCTTATTTTAACCAAAACGTCTCACTATCAAAATTTACAGTTGACGTAATATTTTCGTTGAACGAATTTGATCCTGTGTTACGCTCTCGTCCCCCCAACCCCAGCAATGTTCGTTAATACTAAAGGGGGTCCTAATGCCTTCCTTATAGTCATCAGCATTGCAGAATCTTTTCCCCAACTGGTCATACTGTGACCCGTCACCCGTCCGCTCAGCTCTGCCTTTAATCGTCTTTGGAGAAACTGTCTTGAGATCATAGGCCCACCCAATTCTTGCAAAGAAATCAATAAAGGCCGTCGACGGATTGTACCTGTTTCTACTCCCCCAAAACTCGCTAGATCTGTAGTCCCAGGGGAACGAGTGGTGGAAATTGTGCCAGCCTTCTCCAAAGGTCACGTAGGATAACCAAACGTTGTCCACTGCTAGCATAGTCCTGTCAAAATGATAATATCGTCAGTGAAGAACCAAAATGACCCATATCCATTTTTAGCTAAAAACAATATCAACTATCTACGAAAGTATTCAAATATGTCTTAAGAGAATTTAAATAGAACATTTTGCACCTTCTCAAAACCATGGAATTAGAATAGAACATTCTGCACCTTTTCAAAAAAATAGAATTAGAACATGCTGAACCTTTTCAAAAACATGTAAATAGAACGGTTTGCACCTTTCCAAAAACAAGTAAATAGAAAACATTTTACACTTTTCAAAATCTCCTAATTAACATTTTACGCATGTTTCTAATTATGACATCATGACATCATGACGCATGTTTCTATGACATAGCTCATTTTGATTCCAGCTTAAATTGGATATGGGTCATTTTGGTTCTTCACTGACGATATATACAAATATAAATTTAAAAATAACATGGCTAGAGGTATATGGTTTTGCAGAATCTTTTTTGAAATACAAAAATACTTGCGCGGCGCATGCGCGCAGGCTTACTTACTTGTCATAAGGCTTGCTACCATACTTGTGAGCTATGCTATTGTGCGAGAATACCACGTGCATCAAAATGAGCATGCGCAGCCCAGATGCGACAAAAAAGGAGGCCTCCAGTGTTTCATTCCAACACAAATAAGGGACCAGCGAAGGGAGAACGTAGGCAAGTAAACAGGACAGTGGGTAGTAGTAACTTGTATTCGGACAAAAAAAGGCCCATTAAAAAATTCTTAAAATTGTCACGTAGATTATTAGAGTAATAATGTAAGGTACTAAAAAACCCACTTACTGTTTCTGAAACATGACAAGTGGATCACTGGTCAGGTCAGACATGTCAATGACCTCTAAATTCTTTGAAAACTCTTCATTGTTAAATAAAGCCACCCAGCCAATGTGTGAGTACCAGAAGCCCCTCCGGGCGTTTTGAGGGTCTCTGTCTGTGTCAACATATTTGTGATGAACGCGATGCCAGGCGACCCAGTCCCACATTGATTTCTGCTTTTAAAAAATTACACTGTATACCGTCCGTAGAACAGGCCACTTTACTAGCAATAAAAAAAATAGGAAACACACACGAACCTGTGGCATCATCGTCTGAAGAGTGATGAGAAGAAGCTTGAGTGGAGGTTTAGCTTTAAATGATCTGTGGGTCCAGTACCTATGTGCTCCCACGGATATTCCCATAAATGACAGCGCGCCAACCAAAAATGCTATATGCACAAGCGAAGAATTTAAATCGAGCGTTTAAGATTTTTAAAAACCCTTAAATATTTTCGTTTAAGTTTTGCAACCTTACCATATATAATTGTGGGGGATCTGAACTGTCCTTGTAGAGCAAGTTGTAGACCATATAGACCGAGGAGATGAACTACTGCCAGGGCACCAGTTTGCTCCCAATTTATTTTTGTCCGATTCGGTTTAATCAGATTATCGACGAAATCTGGAGCAGCACCACTTCTGTCCGCATTTTCTTGAATTTTGCCTGCGCGTTCCTTAATACCCGTGTTCGTGTCGTCCCTTGTGATGGAGTCGGAGTCTATTAATGTTTTTTTACTTTCTTGATTCTTAGGAACGGTGACGGTGACTGCCATTTCTGAATTTGTTTTTCCGTTAAATTGTAAAATAATGTTCTATGATAATTATTTTTCGGAAATTAATAAGTATTTAGTTGTACAACTTAAACATGTGTATTCTTTATGATTCTAAACGAAAATTAGTGCCTACGTAAAAGTATCAATCTTTTAGCATGGGAGGAACTCAACTTACTAAAATTTATGGGATTAGCTAAACTTATATACTACATACTTACACATTTTTTTTAATAACAAAATCTGCAAATTATTAATGATCTCTCGTAGTCCAGTATAACTTACTTAGGAGCTAAAACTATTGCAATACATCAGTATACAAAAAACATTATACTTAAGCTATATGTACACACTTTTCTTTGTATTTTGTACCATGCAATTTAACTTTATAATGCATGGCATGTCACATTGTATGTAGTATGTGAAACATCTTAAGCAACAATATGCAAAAAAGACCAGAGCAAAAAGTGTAACAAAAAATGAGTAGCTTTGGAAGCAAGTACGAGTCAACGAAACATGACAAGACGTATATATGAAATAAATGATTCAACAAAAAATTAATAAAATATTTGCCCGTGAACTTATGGCTATGGCCAAAAATTTTCACTGGTTCAATATTATACTGTCTGTCTATCTTAATGACGTCTTAGTAAAACACAATAATTAGGTGACTTATAACACAAAACTTTCTAATGATTTTGCAAGTACTGTAAGCAGGCTAGACACAACATGTATTATGCGCAATAACTAATTTTGCATATTTCTAAGGGTCTTAACAAAACGTATTTTAATTGATTGTTGTATTATTTTGTTTTTTTGGTTATTGCAGCAGAAGTGTTGACACGGGAATACTGTTGATATTTGGGATTGGAATATTGTAGAAGGATGATTAAACAATAACATTCTAACATGTCCTAATATCCCTGTGCCATGTACATCTTATTTTTTTAAATTTATCATTTGTATCATAAGCGGACTCACGGTCTATACTAACTCTTCCTCATAATCGTTAATTATCCTAATGCCTGAAATATTTCATAAAAACTACTGTGTCAATAATTAACCGTGACGCTACCGCTGTTTGCCTTTTTCCAACCGCTCATTGCCTTTAAAACATCTATTTCGTGATTTAGCCAGTCTAGGTTTTTTTCAGTGCCTTCTTGTTCATCAAGTATTTTGTTATTCCTCGATTTAAATTCTAAATGCGATGTTTAAAGTAGTTATTAAAATATCAATTAAAAAACAAGGGGCTTCGCCCCTTGTTTCAAGGGAGCATTAACAGTAATATTGAGCAGTAATGTAACATATCGTGTTATTTGTTATTGCCATTTTCCTCTTCGACGAATTATGTATAGTACTATTTATTTGTGCCCATTTACATAATTTGAAACTCTTTTGAAATACTAGGCCGATTTTGACGAAAAAATATACCACTTTGAAGACCATGAAAATAGAAAAAACTGTTTTCTTTTTCACTTTCTATGACATACGACACTTTTTATAGCGATTTTTCGAAAAGAACCCGTTTTTTCTGAAACATTCCAAAACTTTCAATATCACTGACAATTCGTAAAGTTTTTTTGTGAAAAACTAGGGTTTAAAAACTGGGCCTCAAAAATATACATTTTTTGCATTTTTTAAGAAAAATAAAAATTGTCGAATTTTTCAATATCTTAAAATCACTTTAGAAAACAGGCTGAGGATCACAGAAAACCAAATTTCGTTAAAACTGGATGAGAACTGTAGAAGTTATAGGGCGTCAAAGTTTCAAAATTTGAATTGTTTTGAACTTCAGCGGTGGCTTTCACTGTGACCGAAAAACGCAAAATGCACTCGAGTTACTTTGGATCTGTGCTATTTAAAAGTAGCCCGATTTTTTGAAATAGGTCTCTGTGAAATCTAGGTGTTGCATGTTGCGTCATTCCCTTGTGAGCTTGAACCAAATTAGATTCTGATAATTATACCCTAATTAGAACCTAATTAATTATTACTAATCATAAAGCGGCATCCTTAACAGCAACATTAGGCAGTTTGATTTAGTTGAATTTAAATTATATAGTTAATATTAAATGAATTAAATCTTATATAAACTTTTACAACACGTAAATTTAATACAAAAAATATGCGCGCAAAAATATTTAGGTTTAAATTAAAATTTCCAATTTTAAAGTTAATTGCAATTAAAAAAATAGAAATAATTGTCAATTTCAAAGGAATTTGTATTTTGCATTTTTCAAGAGCTTCAAAATGATGTATATGTTATTCTGTTCAGTAATTCAAAATTCGATCAAATTATGTAGATAGTAGATAGGTATGAATAAAAGGTAATATCGAAAATTTGAATTTTCCGCGCAATCTAAAATCTAAATTTTCGACCGATCACTCTCTTCAAATACAGAGAAGTGATAGATCAAAATGACGGGAATGACGAGTAAAATAATATGTACTGAGATTGACGCGCAAATTATCAAGGCTTTAATTTAAAATTGCACATTTAAAGTTAATTGCAATTAAAAAAAATAGTAGACGAAATAATTTTTAAGTTTGGGCGAATTCCATATATTGTATTTTTTAAAAGCTTCAAAATATGTATGTTGCATGTGAAATTCCGTTGAGAAATGGAAAAGTCATGTAAATTATGTAGATAGGTAGGAAAAAATCGTTTCTCCGCTAATAAAAAGCTCAAGTACATCACGGATACTAATTTATAAGCAATGATGTTAAACGTACTTTTTTCTCCATTTAAACTTTTATTTATTGCTCATCGTCTTACTAGTTAGCAATTTTTTACTTCCAGCCTATGCAACACGTTATAGAGGGATTAAAAAAAACATGTATGTATTACGTTGAACTTTAACATAATTAGATTCCAGTAGTCATCCCGGTTCAAGTGGTGTCTATCTGTGTGTAACTATGTTTAAAATGTAGTGTGTTTGCAATGCGACACACCCTCAACATGGATGGCGTCATTTGTGTCGAGCCCCAATTAAGGTAACAATTTGAGACAATTTGAAGTTCCCGCGAAAATCTTGTCGAAACCAAAAATTCGGTTTTAAGACCGGAGACTCACTGAGTATGGGTTCAAATAATACGTCATTCGAAAGGCAATTATTAGCAGAGTATAACTGCGTTCGAGTTCAGCGAGATATTTCATCAGTTTCTGAAATTTCAATAAAATAACAGTTTTTTTTCGAAAATTTTCGAAAATTTTTGAAAATTCCCTTTAAAAAGTGTTGTACATACATATAGACCCGAACTGACAAATGAAACCCCCAATGTCTATTTTTTCAGGGGCTTTAAAATAAGCAATAATATGTCTAAATCGGCGTATTTCAACAATATTCCAAATTATGTAAATGGGTAGAAATCAATCATTTTGAACCCAATTAATTGCTACCAAATTTTCTGGGAATTCGCACAAAATTTTATGTCCTAGGTTTTCCATGATGCAGGGGTAAAAACTGCGTGCGCAGCAAAGACATCGTCTGTCGCACAGACGAAGCAAAAATTAGCAATATTTCGTAGACGGCGTTAAACTAAAACATTCTTTTAGTTCCAAATTAAATTCAAGCCAAAAAGTCGATATGCTGTCGATACTAAACTTGGCTGTGGGGAATAAGAGTTGCAACATTTAATATCAGCGTAATCAACCCTAAACTGATGTTTACATTACATGTGAGATTATATTAGTTGTAAAAATACTTCCAAGAAAATTTAAATCAGTTCAGAGTCGAGTGAGAATTAAATTCACTTTTCACGTGCACTTTATTATTAAACAATTTTAAATTATAAATTATACGAAGCTGTACTGAATTAATTACGTAATAATAATTTTAATTTATTATTAAATAGGACAACACTTGTCTTGCGTCACAACATTCGTTAACTCTACACACAGCTAATTATAATTTTATTCGTCTACTTTAAAATTTTTAATATGATTTATGGAATATGGCTATGGCGGCATTGACATTAATATTAAGGAATCTTAAAATATACTGTAATTAGAATCTCCCATTGAATTCAAATCGATTTTGCCCTCATTTCACTACTGATATGGAGAATGGTATTTAAATTTTTGAACTTTAACTAGGGCACAGCATGGTAATAATTATCTACCTTTGTACACTTTTTATTGGAGTGTTTTATTTTGCTTAAAAAGAATTTTAATACTTCACAATGTGGCGTGTGGTTGAAAAAATTTCCTTTAAATAAAACCGCAGCGCGATCTGTGGCTGAATCAATTGTAAAATAGCAGAAAAACAATTACTTAAGTACCGATTTCTTACATTGCATTCCACAGAGCATTAAGCGATTAGAATTAAAAAGTTATTTCATTTTTCCATTGTCGTTGCGCAAAATGCGTTTTTTCGTACTACTTTTAATCTGTTTAAACGTTGGAGTCGTACATATTTTAACTGCCTCTGCAAACCTTTTAACAATTTTAAATTCCAATTTAAATGTAGGTAGTAATTTAAATCTGATTAGAAAAAGAAATTCAGAAACTTACCCACTCATTTTGACACCATTTCTTAATGAGGGACTCCTTGAAGAAGCTCAGGAAGCGTCTCGAGTTGACCTTGAGTCAATTTTGCAATCCCAAGAGAAAAACCAAACCAATAATAGTAAAAACGAAATAAAATCTGTAGTAGAGAGTTATAGCGGTTTCTTTACTGTGAATGCGACGCATAATTCTAATTTGTTCTTTTGGTTTTTTCCTGCTGCTGTAAGTCTCACATAAAATATAGAAATTAAATAGATCAATAAATTTCAGTAGATCTCTTTGTGATTTTATTCAAAATGCAATTTTTACCTATGAATTTAATTCAATTCTGCAGGAAAGTCCAGCAGAGTCCCCAGTTGTATTATTTCTGTCTGGAGGTCCAGGATCACCAAGCACCACTGAAGCCTTTAGCAATGGACCACTGGAATTGGACGAGAATTTTAATGTCAAGTTAAGGAAGCAGTTTTCGTGGACGGAAAAACATTCTATGCTTTACATTGACAGCCCTGTGGGTGCAGGTAATGTCTCCCAACCTTTATCATAATTAATGTGCATTGATAGAAAAATTTGTATAAATTGACAGCAAGCGCGGTTGAATATATCAAAATATGGGGTGTAAAATTAATATTAACTACTATTTTAAAATGTTGAAAGCACCACGACTAACCGAATTACCGGTTGAGTAAATTTCTAAGCGTGTTGGTAAAATTGTCGTCTAATTGTTTTTGTGTTAAAAATTTAAATACAGGATTTAGTTTTACTCAGGATCCAAAGGGCTATTCACGGAATGACAATCAAATTGCTGAAGATCTGTATGAAGCACTTGAGCAGTTTTTTCAAATTTTCTCAGACTACAGAAGTCAGCCGTTTTTCATTGCGGGAAATTCATATGCAGGTAATACAGAAGTCACATGACATGAGGATGTTGACGCGGCAAATTTTAAAATTGTAGTAAAAAGCAAAAACAGCTGGCCAATAGTAGGAACTTCTTTACAAACCACTCAAAAAAGTCAAAAGTATAAATTAATTTTTCTATTTTTTAAAAATTTCGCAGGAAAAGTATCGCCAGTCCTCGGCAATAAAATCCACGACCAAAATAAGGACCTCCCATCAGCTGTCCAAATTAACTTAAAAGGTCTAATTCTTATGAGCCCGGTCATCGACCCCATCAATCAATTACAAATCGCCGCGACACACTACACATTTGGACTGTACGACCAATCGTCACGAGATGAGCTCCTTGTCCTGGAAAAATTAGCAGTGGAAAAAGTGACTGAAAAGGATTACTATGGAGCTCTCGCCCTCACTGACGCAATGTACGGGACCGTCTTCAACAAGTCTTCCCTCTTCACTATTAAAACTGGCTACGAGTCCCTCTTCGAAGGAGTTTTATCCACCAGAATCCCGTCTAGAAGAATAGCTCCAAGAAAAGTGATTAGTTCGCTCCAATTTCGAAGGGCTCTTCACGTGGGAGTGGGTGAGAGTGACGCAGCTGGTGGAGTTCCATTTGGAGTTAATTCCCCACAACTTTTATTCCCACTCGTGACCAGTATTTTCGACTCTGCCAAGTCCAGTTTGGAGTGTTTCTTGTCCGAAAAGGAGGGCTACCGGGTACTGATATTGGGCGGACAGTTAGATATTTCAGTGCCGGTCGTCCTCTTGGAAAATTTTGTTCACAGTTTAAATAATTGGACACATTTGGAAGCTTTTTTGAAGGCTGAAAGGAGATTGATGCTGATTGGTGGTCGAGAAAGTACGCTTTCGAAGAAGAGGAGTCACCGAAACGATTATAGTGCTCAAATTGCGGGTTATTACAAAGAATTTGGGAATTTAGTTTTAGGGGTGGTGAGGGAAGCTGGGCATCATGTGTGGATTGACCAACTCCAGTTTTCGTCCAAATTTATCACCACCTTTACTCATACTTAGGCTTTTAGGGCACAGCAGGCCATAGTTAAAATTTATAATTAATTAGTGGTGTTACTTGCTGGCTGGTGGGCCTAATTTTTCTATACTTTCTTTTTGTACTTAATTTTTATTTCATTAATCCTAACAGAAATATTGTTACGTTAGTTATATTCATGCAGTTAAGTACATAGTGAGAAAAGAATCAAACTATAACCAATGTAAGCTAGAATTAAAATGAGCTGTCAAAAGGCTGCATGGGAATTGGCAGTAAGGGGGGGGGGTGGAATAGGCAGTGAATTACGTCGTAGGGAATAGGCAGTCCTAGTTTTGAGGCAATTGGCAGTGGTCACTTTTTGTATGGAATAGGCAGTTTTTATTTTATTTTGAAAAACGTTTTGCAAACACAAAAATGAAAATTTGAAACCATAGAGACAGCGTGTTTTACATCGAAAGCACCATTGAAAAATTGCAATTATGTAAAATAAGATCAAGTCGTCGATCAAAATTAAATAAATTCCTTGTTGGGCCAAATTCTTAACCGCTTTTTTTTACTGTAAGATATAAAAACCTGATTTGTTTTTTGTTGCCAAATCTCCATGATCCATGACTTCCAACTCAAAGTAATAAGCACAACCATTTACTTCAGAATACACTAACTGGACTTTAGCTTTGCAGGTTTTTCCGTGATGATAACAATATTACACTGAAGTAGTAATTGTTAAATCTCCAATAGTGGACCTATCGGAATATCTCTTCTTCCAGTAATCGGCGATACATTTCTGCGCTTCCTTTAATGATTCGAACGATTTCATAAACTTCCATTTATTAGTACCAAATTTTTTGTGTGTCCCACTACTACATGCTTGAGATGCCATGTTGTTTTGGACGGTTGAGAACCGGAACTGAGAAAAACATACTGTGACAACCTAAAAACTTGCTGAACTTTGACATTTATGCAAAACTAAGCAATAGATAATGCAAATCAGGCGATAGAAAAACCAAAGTGTCACAACTGCCAATACACTTAAAAAAAAGATGATTTTTATAAATTTAAATTCGATATTTGCCTACACTGCCTATTCACCTTTATCGGTGATTACTGCCAGCCACTGCTTTATCCCTTTTTAATACTGCCTATACCCTTTATGCCCTGTCAAAACCGCTAAATGAGATAGAATGTGACGCGGATAAGGTTAATTATTACACGTGTTTTAAAAATTCAAAATGTTCTGTTTACATGTTTTTGAAATGTGCAAAATGGTCTATATTTACATGTTTTTTGGAAAGTGTAGAATGTTCTATTTACGTGTTTTTTTAAAGTGCAAAATTTTCAATTTACTTGTTTTTCTAAAGTGCAAAATGGACTACTTACAGGTTTTCAAAAAGCGTAGAATATTGTGTTTGCATGTTTTTGAAATGCAAAATATTTTTTACAAGTTCATTATGTTTAACTATCTGCATTGTTATCCATAAACTTTAAGATGCGAAGAAGATTTATTTACAAATGATTTTTCTTTATATTCTTCCGTTACATTTTGTATTATTTGGTAAGTAGATTTTCAAACAGCTTTTGATTCAAATTTTACGTGATAAAACTAATTATTATTTATTATTTTTTTATAATCTTGTTAAAATAAAAATTGAATGTTGCATTTATTACGAAAGAAGCGAACTTTAAAACGCAATAATTGCAGGATCGTCAAAAGCAATTCAGTAGTTCAAGTAGTTCAACTATTACATTCGTATTATGAATGATGCATTCCACAAATTACAAATTACATGTTTTTACGTGCATATAATTACTTGGTACCTATCGTCAGTTGGTCTAGGTTTTTCAGGTCTGCTGTTGTCTATTTTAGTTGTCATCCGTCGCATTTTGAAAATATACAAATGAATTAGTTTTTTGTGGCACGTGTAATATTTAAAAGACCCACAATTAAATTCGAAAGCAACTGCAAATCAAACTCCTGCATACAGAATTAATATTAATAACCTAATTTTTTTCTTCAATACAATTAAATTGAAGCAAAAAGTATCAAGGCGTAGTAGTGAAATGAAAAGTTTTACGAATTACAAAGTTACACCTGCTGCAATAAATTAATTTACGTAAAAACACGTTAGAGTTTGAAGGCCACATCACAATATAAAAGTCTGGAGACAACAATACTAATTTGAATTTTAACCGAAGCTAACTAAATTTATTATTTAGGGATCGTCCATAAATGATGCCATCAAAATATCCTCATTTCTAGGACCCTATGACCCCCTATTAAATAAAATAGCTATCTTTAACCCATTGACTCATTTTTTAAACCCCGTGACGTCATTTATGGACGACCTATCAACATTTAAAAATCCAGAGAATAGCCTAGTATAAATAGAACTACGGAGCATTCAAAGTGGGTTCAGTTTCAGTAATCTTATTACTTACCTACCTTCGTACAGGGTGCATCCTTAAATCTCTGTAATAAATCTGAGTACATATAATTCATAGACTCAAAATGTTTTTTCCAAATTCCATTCCTTCCCAGGGCCTTTTAATAGTTTTGGCTCTGGCTCTGTCCGCCTTCATAGTGGCAACTGAGCCATCTCAAATTGAAGATCCTATTGAGTAAGAATTTATTTACTAATAAAAATATTGCAAATTGCAATGCAGCTAAAATATCAGTGTAAACAATTTTCTTAATAATTGTTTAGATTTAAGGAAATTTCGAACATCTTATTTTGTGTGTGTGAATTTTAAACCGTACTTGCTACGTTTTTTTTATTACAGAGGTTCCGGACCAGGTGGAAATTCAAGTGTGGAAATATTAGGTATGAATGCCATCTTTTTGTATTTTAATTGCAAAAATTAGATCTAGGGATCGTCCACAAATGGCGTCATAGGTGCGGTCAATGGGCTTAGTTGGCTACCCCATGTTAAAGATAGCCATTTACGTAATGGTTAAGCTCATGACAGGGGGTCATAGGGTCCTAAACATTATGATATTTAGATGACGTCATTTATGGATGATCCCCTATATTATATAATTTGATAATAATTGGCAATAATTGCAAAATCTAAATTTTATTAGATGCAGGAAGTGAGGCAAATGCAATTGCTGAAAGTGAAATTAATGCCTACCGAGTCGCTCACCATTTACCATCACCTACCAATAAAATGACGTATCTTCCAGCTGTAAAAACGAATTAAATATTCTAGTTTATTAATTAATTAATTAATTAATTATTGGTACTGAAAAGATATTACCCCTTTCATTTCATTTCAGCTTCAAGAACAGGCACAAAAGTGTGTCCCCTTCTACACCGTACAGACCCCAAAAGACCCAGTCGATTTTTCAGTGAAGTCCTTCGCATTGCAATGCATGGCTGTGGCGGATTTGGGCGGGAATGAGATAATTTTTCAGGTTGATAAGACCGAAACAGAGGACAACCTTGTCTTTGCTGAACAGGTCCAGGCATGGTACACGGCTCAAATAAACCAATATTCTTTTACGAACCCAAAATATTCTTCGCTAGAAGCTTCTCAGGGCCTTACGCAGATCCTTTGGAAATTAACCAAGAACTTTGGCTGCGCTTGTGACTCAACTAAAAATCCACAGATGAAATATTCTTGCAGTTGTATTTTCACCCCAGCGGGAAATGTGCGTAGTGGTTTTGGAGATGCTGGTCTTGTTACCTACAAAGCTAACGTTCCCGCTAAATAAAAATACATGGAGCATATAATTGAAATAATATCTGATAAAAATTACTGGAATTTCAGAAAGTATTTTTGTTAAATCATTTAATTAGTAACTCATTTTGAATTCTGATGCGTAATCCTGCAGTAAAAAGATGCTATACGATTTTAATAAAATGAAAAAAAATTAAGAAGCTATTTTCGAAATATTATTAAAAAAATCTTCAATTTTCCTTAATGAGAATCCTCCAAAGAATACTTTAAAGAAATTAACTTTGAAGCATTGGAATTTAGTGTTTTATTTTTATGCGCTTTAAAATGATGTAAAAAACATAATTAGTGTACTAAGGGTGAGTGAATAAAGAATTAAACTGACCTGCATCCTCCAGTCTATAGGTGAGAATTAAAACGAGCAATTTCTAAAAAAATCACTGCATGAGATATGTAATGCCGGTAATGCGTAAAGTGTTAATGTTAGTTATTTCAATTTAAAAGAAAAGAAGCAAAAAGCTCTATTTACATGTTTTTGAAAACTTTGAAATGTTCTATTTGAATTGTGCAAATTGTTCTGTTTTTGCATGTTTTTGAAAATGCAAAATAGTATATTTGCTTGTTTTTTTAGTAGTGCAAAATATTCTATTTACTTGTGCGCTAAATTGTGCAAAATGTTCTATTTACATGTTTTTGAAATTTTCAAAACAGTATTTTTACATGTTTTTAAAAGCGCAAAATTGTCCGTTTACATGTTTTTGAAAAGTGCAAAATGTTCTATTTACATACTTGTTTTTAGATTGGACAAATGGTTCCATTTACATAATGCACTTTTAAGATAATGATCCTGTTGGATTAGGCGAAGGAATATGAGCTTTACGGTAGATCATGAATGGTAGTGGAGCATTACATAAAAATATAGTTAGCAGAACGGAAATATAAATGCAACATGACACATGCCTTATTTCGTTATGATTTTAAAAGGTGGCTAAATTACGTTGAGAAATTACAAACTAATTCCTTTTTTACCATTTAACAAGTAAAATATGTCATGATGAGCATAGTAACTATAATATGCTTATATTTGAGCTCAATTTTGGTTTTAATTCTACATTTTTTATTTCCAAACCCGAACACAATAATTCAGCTGGCACTTGTTTGAAAATTGAAATTGGAAGCGGAATATACATAATAATACATTGTCAGACCAACATCTGCTAAAATTATGTACCTGTACTGATATACTTAAAACTTAACAATATTACTCGCTAAATAATTGCATCCAGATCCAGCAAAGGTAGGTGAAGGTGAGCGATACAAATACTAAAAATAAACAATGAATGATTTTATTAAATCTCCTGCGTAATTTAATTCTCACATACAGCTAAACTACAGAAAAGACACTTCACATCTGGAATCAATGGCGTAATACTGCTGATATACTGGGATTTTTTTTGCATGTTATTAAAAGTAAATAAACTTATCGTTCCTTGCATTACAAAATCAAAACATTGTTGTGGTAAATTATTCTGGAAATTTTGGGAAAATTGTCTGTCAATTATCATAACATTGAAATTTTGTTAACTTACTTTAAATTTTCCCGAAGAACATACTACAATACAAGGGTATAAAATCAATGCAGTTCAACTTCTGCTTTCAGTGTTTTCCAATACTAACTGAAACTATCGAGCAGCTGTTGGCTAGAATTCTGAAATTAAAAGGCCGTAAAATATATCAGATTGATGTAGTATATTCTATAAAATACAAAAAAAAATATTTGTAAAAAATCAAAATGTTTTTTCAAAAATTTTCTCTCGCTCCCCTGAAACAAGTTGGAGCAGCACTCACAATCTTGAGCTTCATTTTGATTCTCACTGTCGACGCTGGGTAAGTAGTGACTTATTTATTAACTAGGTTTTTAAAATTATTTTTTGTGAATTATTTTACGCCTAAATTTTGTTTGAATTTAACTACATATAGAAATAACTATAATTATTAGCTAAAAAATTCCCAATAAAAAATAAAAACTGAATTTTTGTTTAATATCTCTATTTTAAGGGTTCCTAGTCCAGGTCCCAGTCCGAACCCGAAACCGAGCCCAAATCCGGACCCAAATCCGGACCCAAATCCGAACCCAAATCCGGAGCCAAGTACAGTAGCTCCAAACGGTATGTAATTTTTACACTTGTTCCGCAATTTTTTAGAGTAAAAATAGGTAAATTATTTGATTTATTATTCTAACAAAAATATTTCTAGACGACTCCGAAATTGCAAATAACAATGGAGCCACTGAAGTTAATGGATATCGAGTGGATCACCACGCAACTCCAATGAAATACCTTGCAAATGTAAACTACAGTATTCTGTATAATTAATCTGTTTGGTTTGAACACTAAGCGTAAAGCATTTAGGAAAATTGAAATATTTCTATATTTTTTCCTGTACATTTTTGTATAGCTCCGAGACATTGCGAGAACTTGTGCCACTTGGTACACGATACAAGTGCCTGGTCTTCCTGCCGAATTGCCCGAAGCACAATTCGCTGTGAATTCGTTTCCCCGACAGTGCACTGGGGTCTCTGCAGTGAATGGGAATGAATTGATTTTTAGAGCTGAAAAAGATGAAACTGAGGACAATCTTGTGTTTGCGAAGCAGTTTCAAACGTGGTACGGCGAACTCCGTGATACAACCATCAACTATAATTTTGCAAATCCGAAATACTCGACTATTGAAGCGGCTCAGCATGGAACTCAGTTAGTGTGGAAAGGAACTACGCCGACGACCTTTGGCTGTGCTTGTGAACACGATAAAGGGACCGCAGAGAAGTATGTTTGTAGCTGCATCTTTACCCCTCCAGGGAATATCCAAAGTGGTTTCGGAGATGCTGGTCTCACTGCCTACAAAACTAATGTTTTAGCTAAGTAATGGTAATGGTGGTTTTAAAATTAAAATTATAAATTAAACTATATGGCCTATTTCCAATTAAAAATTATAATTAACTTTATCAAAAGAGCAATGAGATAGTAAGTAACGTGCAAAAGAATAGAATAATTACGAGTGTTTGAAAAGTGCAAAATATTCTAATTAGGTACATGTATTTGAAAAGTGTAAAATGTTCTAATTAAATGTTTTTGAAAATTGTAAAATATTCTACTTGAATGTTTTTGAAAAGTGCAAAATGTTCTAATTAAATGTTTTTAAAAATTGTAAAATATTCTACTTGAATGTTTTTGAAAAGTGCAAAATGTTCTAATTAAATGTTTTTGAAAATTGTAAAATATTCTACTTGAATGTTTTTGAAAAGTGTAAAATGTTCTAATTAAATGTTTTTAAAAATTGTAAAATATTCTACTTGAATGTTTTTGAAAAGTGCAAAATGTTCTAATTGCAGGTTTTAAAAAGTGAAAAATGCTCAATTTTTATGATTTTAAAAATTTCAAAATGTTCTTCTGTTACATATTTTTGAAAATGCAAATTGCTATGTTCGCATGATTTAAAAAAAATGACAGTACATACTTTTTACACGTTTTTAGAATCAAGATATTTTTTTTTGTAAGTAAAAGTGCATTCTATCTTTAGTTAAAAATCGAAATGGGTCATTTTGAATCTTTACTGTGAATCTGCCTGTTGTGTGTATGTAATCTATCATTTTACATAATAAAACAATTTTGGAAAGTTTTTAAAAATAAATTTTAAACGAAAGTATTTTCAAGAAATATGTAGAAATAGAAAAGCCACGTGTAATAATAGGCCAACTCGTTTTTCCGTGTTATTCTAAATAGATAAAAATAAACATAAAAATATTATTAAAAAAACGTTCGTCAAATTGTAAACCTAATTCAAATAATGTAATGTAGGGCTTTATATGTACAATTGAAAACTTCCAAAGGAAGTACTGGCAGTGTGAGTTATCACGTCAGGTAGACTTTTATGTACTTTAAGTAATACAACAAGTATTTTCAAAAAATAGGACAAAATGGTTCAATAACAGTATACATACATGGTATGTAATATAATGAATTAAAATTGATGTTTGATTTTATTCTGGAGTCTGTTCGTTGGATGGAGTATGGCTTGACTTTTGACAATCTTGCATAATCTTATGTTATGTTATATAAATATCATAATATCGTCTGTGAAGAAAAAAAATGACCCACCTTCAGTTTTAGCTAAAAGCAATATCAACTATCAACTATATAAAAATATTTAAATATGTCTTGAGAGCATTTAAATAGAACAGTGAGCACTTTTAAAAAATATTAAAATATGGAATTAGAAATATTTTCACCTTTTCAAAAACATGGAATTAGAACATTTTGCACCGTTTCGAAAACATGGAATTAGAAGATTTTGCCCCTTTTTGAAAACATGGAATTAGAACATTTTGCACCTTTTAGAAAACATGGAATTAGAACATTGAGCACCTTTTCAAAAACATGTAAATAAGACATTAATATTACATTGTTGAAAAACATGAAAATAGAACAGGTTACGCTTTTTAAAAACATGTAAATAAAATATTTTACGCTTTTAAAAATCACCTAATTAATATTTCACTCATGTTTCTTACATATTTTGTTTTTATGACATAGCTCATTTTGATTTTTGAATGTAACTTAAATTGGATATGGGTCATTTCCGTTCTTTACAGACGATAAGTATCTCCTACTTTAATCTACCCAGTTACACTACCCAATCTTTTTGAACCTACATATCGTTACTGTAGATGCAAAGTGGCCGTTCTCCAAACGCAGGTAAAAGTAAAGTGGCCGTTCTCTATCCTTTACTAAACGCAAAGTGGCCGGTATCCAATCCTGTTCAAACTGGATTAAATTGGAGACCGGCCACTTTGCGTTTAGTAAAGGATGGAGAACGGCCACTCTACTTTTACCTGCGTTTGGAGAACGGCCACTTTGCATCTACAGTAACGATATGCAGCCTTTAGATATAAAATAAGAATAAGCAATTTGGTGTAAATATGCTTAAGCTTTTCCTACGCTACTACCAGATTGTTCCCCAAGATCTGTCAACAGCTGATCCAATGCAAGACGCATCCCCGTTTGCTTATTTCTCAACTCTTCCCATCCAATAACGTTGACAAGATTCAGCTGCTTTGAATATTTGACACACGCTTCTGAGAGTTGTTCATGAATAACGTCCCGGTCCTTTCCGGATTTCCCATCTCTGTTTAATCTGTACGATTCAATTCTTCCCTTTAACCTCTCAATTTTTTCCGCCATATCTTTCAGTTGCACTGATGCTACACCTGAAAAAAATAAAATAATTTGGAGAAGATCACCGGCTTGAGTCCGCGTCGGCAGAGCTAATTATGTATTTGGTATTTTTTATCATATTAAGTTATTATGTATCCAAGAAATATTTTTCTGTATTAAAAACTTGTGTCATACCTCTATAACTGTAACTACTGTAGTCTACTGCAGGTAAAACTGGATTTGGCCGAGTAGGGAGAGACTCTGCTGGCGTGATACACAAAACTAATTATTTTTTCAAATTTTAAAGTTATGAATTAATTAAATAACGTAACTTATACTTACACAGCTTCTAAAAACTGACGTATTCTATTTGCATACGAACAGACAAATTAATCATACTACAATCTCTGACCTACCAATAAATTTGTCTGCCGATAAACTATTTTCTTCGACATATTTTTCAAATTTCTGAGTTCTGTTTTTCAAAATTTCTTGAATAATTTCCAATGCATTTGCTTCAAATTTTGCTAAGGATGCCACTACGTCAGGAGGTAACAATGGATTTTCTGGAATACCTATAGACGTAAATAAATTTCAACTTAATTCATTCATGTATGTATGCATTTGCACGAAATTACGAGTAGGTGAAAGACGCTAAAGTTGAAAAAAATTCTAATCAAAGACTATTTTGGGAAAGTTTCACGAAAAAATTGAAATTTGTAACGTAGAGCGTAATAAATTATACCAACCAGATGAGCAACTGCTTGTAGCAGATTGTTGTTTATTTTCCTTCTAAAATTAAAAAACAAATACATGATTTTTTTTAACCTTGGCGCTTTAAAAAGCTCTTAGCAATTTTTTTATAACCATTTCAAAATTATTTAGGTATGATTTTTAGTCTGATTTTAGCGGATTAGATTTAAAATAAAAATTACCGCTTCATTTAAATTTAAAGTGACCATTGAAAACGGAGCCGCATTTTCCTTGAAAACATTGTAGGCATGAACGGCGGCGCCACATGCAACTGCTTCATCAGCGTCAATAGTTCTCAAAATCTGCTTCCCTTCAAAATATTCTTGAACTATTTCCGTCACTTTTGGGATTCGACTTGAGCCGCCAATTAAAATGACGTCATTAATTTCTTCCTTTTGAAAACCAGATTCTTTTATAGTTTTCTCGAGGATTTTCATGCTCCGCGCCAAAAGCGGACTAATTAGATCTTCAAATTTAGAGCGAGTAACAATGAAAAGTAAGTTAAAATTCCCATGAATATTATCCAGCGAAACTACGACTGACGTCAACGATCCCAAGTAACATTTCTGCTTCTCACATTCATTTCTAATTCGGCGTAACTTTTTCGCGGTTTTTTTGCAAGCTTCCGCGTCGTCCGATGTCTTTCCTTCCGTTAAATCCACTTCGTGTAAATTTTTGAATTCGTCGATGCAAAATTCGGTGATTAAATCATTGAAATCTTCTCCCCCCAATCGATCATCTCCCCCAGTTGCTAGGATCTCAACTCGGTTACTCGAATCAAGTCGAAAAACAGTGACATCGAAAGTACCGCCGCCAAGATCGTAGATGAGGCACGTTTTGGTCTCGTGGTTCCGAATGGAAGACTTGAGGCCGTACGCAACAGCGGCCGCCACTGGCTCAGGAATGAAATGGATAGACTTGAATCCAGCCGCTTCAGCCGCCCCACGGGTCAAGTCTCTTTGCATTTGGTTGTAGTAGACTGGGACAGTGACGACTGCGGAGTCGATGGGACCACCGAGGTAATCTTCACTGGTTTTCTTCAGGTGACGTATGAGCTCCAACGCAATCTCCTGGGGAAGTTTGTTTTGGTCATCGATCTTTACCCCAACTTGACCAACCATGGTCACCAGGTGAAAAGGCCACAGTTGTTTGTATCTAGGTACGGCAAACAATGAATTACATACATTTTAGTAATTAATTTGGTGCATGCAGTTAATGGTAATGATTACGTTTCATGGGTTTTTTGAATATGTAGTTCAAGCTCCTTAATTAATTGTGACTAACTTTTGAATGTGTGGGTCATAGAATGATCGTCCGATCAGACGTTTAATGTCAAAAAACGTTTTTTCCGGATTTTCATGAGCTTCTTGTTTTGCTGCTTCTCCCGCAAAAAAAGGCCCATCTTCTTCGTCGCTGTTTTCGTCGTCAGAGTCAGAGTCAGCATTGTAAGCGACGTAACTTGGGGTCGTGTTCGTTGAGTAGTTGCTCGGAATTACTTCAGGTTTTTTGGTGGGATGACGAAGGATGGCAACGCAGCAAAATGTCGTCCCAAAATCGATGCCAATTGCAAAAGTAGGTTTAGACATTTTACTGTGTACCTTTGAAAAAAAATATAAATGAGTTTTACTAAAAGTATAAAAATTTATTACAATTACATGGCACATGTCACTTAATTCTGTAACTACAACACATGGGTTTATATGACTGAATTTTAGGATTGAGCTTTGTACAAATACATTTATTTTATTTTAAATTTTTCAAAAACGTACAAAAAGAATATTTTACACTTTTTAATAAAGGGTCCAGCAAAATATTTTGAAATTTTCAAAAACCCATAAAAAGAATATTTTACACTTTTCAAAAAACTGTAAATAGTATATTTTATACTTTTTAATAAAGGGTCCACCAAAATATTTTGAACTTTTCAAAAACCCATAAAAAGAATATTTTGCACTTAAAAAAAAACGACAAAATAAAATATTTTGTACTTCTCAAAACCACTGTACATAGAAGATTTTGTAGTTTTCAAAAACCTGTTCAAAAACGCATCTATCTCATTTAATTTTTTGTCTGACATAGCTATTTGCAATTTTAACGCAAATTGTATATGGACCATTTTGATTTTTCACTTACTATAATATAATATTCGTTTATATTATTGTTATTGTGTAAATCTGGAAAGCGTCTTCTAAATCTTGAAAATATGAGTAATTCACGTATTTCCCAGCAGCATGTAATATTGCACTATCCACTGCTTGAAGAACTTAGGCTGCGGTCTTATCATTCAATTTTCAAAGAGTTTGATCAATTCAAGTTTTTTCAAAGTTTCTCAGAGTTAAAAACTTTATTTTTACACACAATAGAAAGTATGGATTTGAATTTGATATTTTAATTTATCGCTCCTAATAAATATTTTACATTAAATACTTAAGTTTTGAATTAATTTAAATACTATAGTGTTGGAATATTTAAGTTCAAAGTTAAAAATAGGACCCAAGCCATGCGTTAAATGTCAACTGGTTTTAATTTTTATCATCAATAGATACAAATATAAAGTATTAGTCAACGTATACATCCATGAAATTACACAATTGAGTCTAACTTTGCTTAATGCTTAGGAACTAAAGCAACAAGCAACTGCATGCAAGTGTCTGTGTTGGCTGAGTCACGGTGCTTTTGTTTTTTTTATATGTATGTACTACAAGACTAATGATTTTGAATCCCAAGTAAAATTATCTAATTTAATGCTGGATGCATGTAATCAAATCCACAGGTTGATTGGATTATTGAATAAATTGTTTATTTTATCTACATTATTTCACATCGTTAGGAATCGTCCAAAAATGACGTCATGGTCAAAACTTTGTAACGTGGGCTGTAATCTATACCCACCAAGTAGACCAATTGACTGTTCGGATGACGTCATTTGTGGACGATCTCTCAGGTTATTTATCAAAGCAGCAGTAGTAATAAATACGGAGCAAATTCAACTTCTAGATAAGGGAATAATGCCAAGGTGTAGATTACAGTAAAGATATGTTAGTTACAAATTATTGTATTTACATGGGTTTATGTTTATCTGTGGAATGGAACATTTTGCACTTTTAAATTTGTTTGATTTTTAAAACTCATTAACATTTTACGCATTTCCCTAATTTTACACAGCTCGTTTTGACTCTAACAATAAGTTAAATTAAATATTATTCAGTTCGATTCTTCCCTCGAGTCACGACATACAAAATGAACAAGGAAGAATTCGTCGTGTTGACAGAAATGATTAATAAAGAATTTAAATTGATGTTTGATTTTATTCTGAAGTAGGTTAGTACATGTTAAGGGGTGGCTTGATGGCAATTACACAAAGTCTTATACTATAATATATCACAAAAATACAACCTACCTAGATAAATACATTTTACAATCTTACGCTTTTTATTAATGAATTAAATTATAATTAGTAATGGCTTATGTAAATGTGTTTAATTGTTGCCTTCTTCACTTGTAGATTGCTCCATAAGAAAATCTGTCCAGTAATGTGACCATAGAAAACGGTGTCAAATGCCCAATACATCAGGCGCCGCGATTCACGCATACAACATTTTCAAGGAAAATTTCCTTAGAAACATTGTAGGCGTGAACTGCGGCGCCGCATGCGACTGGTTTATATACGTCGATTGGTCTTTAAATCGGTTTTTCTTCAAAATGTTTTTTGGGCATTTGCTGTCTGCACTTTTAAAATTCGACTTGAGCCGCCGCCAACGGGAATGACGTCCTAGAAATTGTCCTGTATTTTGCAGCTGTCTCCCATTGTCCAATGCTCAAAGTACGTGGCCCGGCCATGCTAAATTGTAAAGAAATCTTTTATTACTCCTTAAACGTGTACTGTATAATATATTTTTATACTCCATAAAAAGTATTTGAAAAAGAATTGAATATTTTTTATGAAAGTAGCAAAATTTTTCTGAGCAAGATTTGACTTAATTATAGTATTACAGAGTTGGATTTTAGAGAGAATATTTAATTTAGAAGTTAAAGTCGGAGTAGTAAAAGTAAAAGTGGTCGAATACTGAGGATAAGTCCAGGTTAAAAAATAATTGAAGCCTCATAGTTAAAGATATCAACTAAGCCAAGTGTGTTTAATCAGTTGGGTCTTATCATAAGTAAATAGACATAAAAATGAGCAGTAAAAGTTGGCTCAATGGGAACATTTGAAATCAAAATATGTACGAATTTAAGTGTCGAGGTTCATATATGTCTTTGTTGCGTAAATATGCTGTGGTACATACATAAATATTAAAAATAGGAACCTTAGGTAATCACCAGGGCCGGATAATGTGGCCAGCGCAGCCAGCCCCCGTTGCCTGAATTTTCAAAAAACATGTAAATGCAACATTTTGCAGTTTTCAAAAATATGTACGAATATTTTTACTTTTCAAAAACTTGTAAATTGAAGTTTTTGCACATTTCATAAACATGGAAATAAAGCATTTTCCACTTTTCTCAAAACATGTAAATGGAACATTGAGCACTTTTCTGAATCAAGTAAATAGGACATTTTGCACTTTTCTAAAACATGCAAATACAACATTCTGCTTTACCAAAGAAAACCATCAATAAAATCAAAATGGTGGTTTTTGTATGGAAACAAATTCTTGCCTAAAAGCAACTCCTTCGTCCGACCCTGGTAATGACGAAAGCCAACTGGTTTTTCCGTGGATTCTACGACATTTGAGGGTCGCGACATGCAGTCCAACACAGTACGTAGTACGACATTTCCCCAAACGACACTTGGTCCAACGACAACTGGTAAACGACAGTACGTCCAAAAATTTTTACGTCCGCGTCATTGCGTCCTTAGACATTTCGATGTGCGACAAATCGCAGGGTGATAATCAGTTCAAAACAATTACGTCCATTACGATTATTTCAATATGATGATGAGTGACAATATCAAAAGCCACCACATAAAATTAGGTTCGTTTTATTTATTGATTGCGGAATGATAAAACCTACTCAAAATTGTTATTTCAAGAGCAAAGGCTAAGTTATACCAGTAATAATACTAAAACTTATTTAATAATAATAACAATAATAATAATCGAGATGTTAGGATTAAAATATATAAGTAATAATAAAAAATCGTAAAACAATATAAATTAAAATACTTATCGATCAAAGTAAGCGTTAGACATTATCATGAAATTAAATATTTAAATACAGAAGGGAAAAATAAATTCGTACAATAATATTAAAATTAAACAAATATCATGGTAGTACAGCGACGGATCCAGAGCTGGGGTCTAGGGAGCTTTAGCCCCCCCCCCCCTAGAAGGGTTTTTTTAAATAGTAGAGATAGGAGCGGCCATTTTCCAATATGGCGGCTTAACATTGGTAGCTTCCCCCGGACAAAATTTCTGTATCCAGGTAGTAAGTACACCATATTACAATTAAAACAAATAACAAATTCAGGTAGTTATAAAAGTCTTAAGACTAAAATGGAATTATTGCAAAAGTTAAATTATACGTAGTAGGGTTCGCCCTAATAGTGATCACTTCCCTATGGTAATCAGTAGTCGTTGTTCAAATACTACTGCATTTAAAAATATGTGTGACTGGCTATAGACAGTTGAGATTATAAGTTATAACAACATCAACCAGACAGATTTTTAAACGCAGCACTGCAGCAGCATTTAAATCGCGGCTACTGATCACCATTAGGGCAAACCCTACTATATTCTAATAATTCTACATGCAATAAAGCTGCAAAATTTATTAAGTAAGCTAATTTGAAAATACGATTTAAGAATTACATTCCAAACGATTATGTAATGTAATGGTAATGTAATGGCTTTATTGTCAAATCAAACAGCGGCGAAAACTGAATTCCATAGACAGACACTCAAGGCTATATATTAACTATAATAAATAAATAAAATAATAACAAAATTAATTAAATTAATAAAATCACAATTAAAAATAATTAATTAAATTAATTAGATTAATAATGTAGGCTGAAATATTTATATTTATACAGAATATTGAAATAGCACTTATTATTTGCTAATGCATTTCATCAAATGATCAAAAGGATTATTTGAATTAGGTAAGAATTGCACACACAAAAAGAGCGTATGCAATTACAACTTTAAATTTGTCAACAATAAATATATGTGTTTTTATGACAAGCAAAGAACTAATCAATTTTTCACTAATCGTAGATTCAACAAATTTGTAATTTTTGGAGGCACTTAGATTTTCAATTTGAGACACTGCACTGGAAAAAACTTGCACAACACTACAATTTATGAAAGTTACTACTTAGAAGACAAAAAAAGACTGCAAAGAGTGAAAAACTTCCGTTCATCGTCAAGTATGCAATTTTAATATTATTGAAAATGATGAGGATGTTTAATTATTCATATGCAAATCTTATGAGCTACCTGCATGCCCGCAAGTGCCAGGCAGCAACTGCCTACTTACCCGTTTATGATATCTGAAATGTATTGTGCTAAGTTAGAATATTTGTTGATTCGATGGTAAACCCCTTATTCGGGATGATGCAGATAGGTGAGAATTTAAAGACTTGTTAAAAGTTATAAAGTTAAGATTTTATTCACACCACTCACACATTCACACAGGAACAAAAATTGGTTAGGTCCGGCTTCTATGCCTTCTACTCGTACTCTACTTCTTACCGCTTTTCGCTGCCGAGTTCACACCCGGCACAGATTCACGTTTTACTCACCACCACTCAGGGCGTTAGACCTCGTACATGTAGTATCAAGGTATATAACATACTTATATTTGTTATGTTTTCTATTTTTCTATTACTTCCTGCCAAACTCATAATTATTATTACATAAATAGAAACTATACATATTACTCTACAATTACGCCAAGTTTCAGCCAAAGCCCAATGTAGGCTTAGAAAATACAAGCATTTGAATATGCTGTGAAAAGGGCCTGGACGCCATTACAAGTAATGTAGATACATACGTATTTTACTATATGAGATTTAGCTACCTAATCTATGAATTCCTTTCAATATTATTGCCACTATATTAACAAATTGTGGCAGTATATTTAGATTAAGTACTAGTCAGGAGTTGCTGGATTTAGTAAAAACTGAAATTATCAATTTGTTCAATAATCGTGTTGGACGTAATTGTTTTGGACTGATTGTCATCCTGCGATTTGTCGCACATCGAAATGTCTAAGGACGCAATGACGTGGACGTAAAAATTTTTGGACGTACTGTCGTTTACCAGTTGTCGTTGGACCAAGTGTCGTTTGGGGAAATGTCGTACTACGTACTGTGTTGGACGTCAAATCGCGACTCTCAAATGTCGCCAGGCCATCTAATCTAATCTTTGTAGCTCTATAAAATTTAGTGAAAACTTCAACTATGAAGTACTGGTAGTGTGAATTATCACGCCAGGTGGACTTATACTAAACAATATAATATAACCCATAATATATGGAGAGAGGTCTGTTAAAACCCCGTAAACTTTTGTACTATGTAATTTTTGCAAGCTCCCAAAAGTCAGTCCAGAATTTTCGCAGAAGAGCAACAATGCTTAAAAGTCAGCCCTTTTATCGTAAGGAAAAATTTAAAATCACCTATATCCATTTTTTGCTAATCACGAATTGCATATTGCACTATCTACAAAAAATTAAAACATCAGCATTCTAAAAGTATATGGGAATATAAACAGTTCCCCATTTTAAAAACATGTACGTAAATGGGACATTTTGCACCTTTAAAAAATATGTATGTACAAGAAACATTTTGCATTCTTCAACAAGCAATGCTTTGCACTTCAAAAACATGCAAATAGAACATTTTGCAACTTGTATAACCATGCAAGAAAAACCTTTTGCGCTTTTAAAAAAGTCGTAATCATTAACATTTCACCCGTTTACCTAATTGAGTGTTTTCTTTTTGGCACAGCTCATTTTAATTCCAACATAAAACGAGTATAATTCAGTTTGATTCTTGACTCAAGAGTCGCGATATGTGAAATAAACAAGGAAGAACTCGCTTCGTGCCCAAACAAAATTAATGTGTATTTATTGTTAAGATGACTGATAAGGAATTTGAATTATTATTTATGAATTGTTCCATAAAACGATCTGTAGACAACTGTCCAGTAATGTGAGCAAACAAAACGGTGCCAAATGCCCAATGCATCCGGCGCCGCAATTCACGCCTACAATATTATCGAGTAAAATTTCCTTGGTAAGATTGTAGACTTAAATTGCGGCGCCGCATGCAAAAGGTTCATACAAATCAATTGTTCTTTACGTCTGTTATAATTCAAAATATTGCTGGACCATTTAATTTGCTGTCTGCACGTTTTGAATCTGACTTGAGCGGGCAACGTTGCTAATTTCTCTTCAGAGTTTTGGCAAGGATTTTTGCGCTTTCTGAATATTAAGGTTAATCACGAATAAGTAATAGTTCATTGGGACATTTATTTATAAAAGAAGCCACCTTTTGCAATACACGGCACGGCAAGCTAAAGTAGTGTACTTAAAGTAGTACATAGTTTTAACAATTTGATATTTGATTAATTGTAATGATTACATTTCTTGAAAGCAACTTCTGAGTAAGTTTTAAGTTAGTTACAGTATTATAAAGTTGGGTTTTAGCTGCGAATAAAATGGATAATGAGATAAAGTCGGAGGTGTAAAATTAGTCGAATACTGAGGATGAGTCTAGGAGAAAACATAATTAAAACTAGCAAGTTAAAGATAACAGCTAAGCCAAGCGTGTTCAATCAGTTCGGTTTCCCGTGATATCATAAGTAAATAGGCGTAAAAATGAGCAGAGATACGTGCTTTCCACACACCTGTCATTTAGTGGATTTAAGTAACATTGCAAATGAACGCGAGCTAGCGTTCAAAAATGATATCAGCATATTTGGTCAATTCTCTGACCCACCTACCCTTCGTCACAACGTTAAACATCGGGCAAAAATCGAGAATTTTCAAATCCATCTAAGTACCTGACGAAATGATAACATCATTTGTGAAAGCTCCCTTATCTAAATAGACTATGGACTATAGTTCACCATAAATTATGTCACGTAAGTGATTCTTTAGGATCCACAAACCCTTCTGGTATCACATTTTACATTAGGTAAATGACTTAGGGGTTCTCCATAAATGATGTCACACAAATTATCCGATAAGACCCACCCACCTACCTGCCATCACATTGCTATTAAGTTTGCGGCTTGTTTTTTATGCAAGTTGCATTACTCTAGGGGTGGGTGGGTATCAAAATTTCAAAAACATTTCTGACGTCATGTGTAACTTTGCCTCTGCCTGGCATTTTTCTTTTAAATCCCAGTGAAATTATAAAACGGTATTTTTCTGTTTTACACATTTTTGTTTTTATAATTTTTAAAAGTTTTATTACAAAAACGTTTAATGATGCACACACATAGTCTGCCAACAGTAATAGTAAAACATAAATGAAAAAATGTTATTTTGGTGCTACATTAGTATACACATGTGCAAAATATTTATTTTTCTAAAAGCTAAGGTTGCTAATATTGAAAAAACACAACATACGACAAAACAGATCGCATTGCTATTTTTATAAATTAAAATTAAATCTGATCTACGTGCCAAAGTTTTTTTTTTTTTTTTTTTTACATTTTTACATTTTTTCAAAAAACCCATAGTGTAATATCCGTGTAATCTAACAACAGCAAACACCGCACTTTATTCTAATATTTTACAATGTCAGTCATAGTAAACACTTTAAATGTAAACTAATGTAAACGGATATAGCTGTAGTTGTATGTAGGTACGTACAGTTACACCACAACATACAAAGCAGAAATCATTAAAAACACACACCTAAAATATTAGGCAGGCTCCTGAGCATCAGTAGAGAGTAATTTTCTTCATTTAAAAGTAATTAGGAGCGACGCAACATTCGAAGTAAAAAAAGCAATAAAGTTCAAAGTCGACAGCCTTTCCATTGTATTGAAATCTCCGACTTTAATTCCAATGTTTGGAATCGACTTCACTATCTGCGAGATTTCAAGGGCATTGCGCTTGTTCACTCGAACAACGACCTGAGCCCAGCGGTTCCTACTTCTCCCCAAGACACCAAGTCCCGGATGCGCCGCAAGTAGAATCAAGGTTTTGTACTTTGTGATCATCTGCGGGATCTCAAACGCTTTTTCGTACATCACTATGTACATTACAATACAAGAGAGGCCACAGAAAACATCGAACAGTGCAACTAGTGGATCCACGTGAACAAATTGGATGAAAAAGAACGTTCCTCCGATGCTAAAAGCGAAGCAGCTCAACTTCCAGTAGAAAATTAGTTCCGCGTTGCTCCGGTTGAAAAGCTGAATGAGGATGCGGAGGTGGCGACAGTGGCACAACGCGATTTGGATTTTATGTCTATTAACAAACCCCGTCCTCCTAAATCAAATATGCGTCAAACACATTATTGAAACTGTTTTTTTTAAACATGGAGTACAAACATATCATGCACTTACATTGAATTTGTAAATGACTGAATTCCAAAAGACAGCTCATTGTGTAGGTATTCAAAAAATGACAATTGAAGATTTATTCCGAAATAGAAGCAGCCCAAACCAAAGACGCCCACTGAATATTCAATTGCTCCCAAACAGACATAATTAAAAAGTGTCTTGTGGTCGTGACTCAAAATTTGAAAAAGAAGCTGAGGTCTCGTTGGGTCCGCAAATACAATAACTGCTCCAAATGTATACAGTAGCAAGTACGACACCGGCAAAACAATAAGTATCAGTTTTTGCAATGATAATTTTGATTGTGTTGTTGAATTTGGGATTTTGTTTTGAATTTTGGTCGACAACCCATTCCATATAATTGGTAGCACTGAAGCCCATTCTTTGGAATTTATGACAAACCGTCCCATCACGGAAAACATAAGCATGTACATAACATGAATAGAAAAATGGTTAAAATTAAAAGTTCCGTCAGTTTCTGTGTTGTGAATGAGAGTGCAGAGTGTGAACGCCATATGTAAAGTGTAGACCCAATAAATAAAAAAGTAACAATTCCAAATTAATATTTTCATTAAGGATGACGATTTTTTAATCTTTTCACTTTGGGGATTAAAATCAAACGGAATAATGCAGAACTTTGAATAGAATCTGAATGCAAGCCAATTGGCGTAGTTTTCACGTTTAGACAACATTTTTGTTCCGTAATTTTATGTTAAAAAGGTGAAGTATTTTTGTGTTGTGATGGAAAATGGTTTTTATAAGTACTGGTGATATCAAGGTTTTAGTACCTCTGCAAATGTGGAACTGAGCCAAGTGAAATTGAGATGCTTGGACATATAGATGAAAAATGGTTGTAGGACAGAACATGACCGGGTATGTTCCATTAAGTGTAGTAACGATATTAAAATATCTCGTTTCGCCACAAGCTACAAATTTTTTGACGGTCATAAGATTTGAAAATAAATGGGTTGACAGAGAAAGACAAAGGAACTTAAATTATTTATTAGTTTATTACGAGCTAGACAATCTGGTAGACAAATTGTTTAAATATTCTCATCACTGGCGCCAGCCAGCCACCACGATAATACCCTTCAAATGGAGTATATCGTCGGTGAAGAGTCATTCTGTCGTAAGTCCAGTGCACAGCTAAAATCATTCTGTCGTAAGTCCATACGATTCTTAAATTCATTCTGTCGCAAGTCCATTCAATTGGTAGCTACTGTCGAGGTCGCTCCCGCGTTGTCCTATGCATTAGGGGGGGGGTGGTATGTTACTGACTGTATTGTACTCATGCACTTAGGGGTCGTCCACAAAAGACGTAATAAAAATTCCATTTACAAAAACTGCAAAATGTTCTATTTACATGTTTCTCAAAAGTGTAAAATGTTCTATCTACATGTTTCTCAAAAGTGCAAAATGTTCTATCTATTTACATGTTTTTTAAAAGTGCAAAATGTTCTATCTATATGTTTCTCAAAAGGGCTAAATGTTCTATCTACATGTTACTCAAAAGTGCAAAATGTTCTATCTACATGTTTCTCAAAAGTGCAAAATGTTCTATCCATATGTTTCTCAAAAGGGCTAAATGTTTTATCTACATGTTACTCAAAAGTGTAAAATGTTCTATCTACATGTTTCTCAAAAGGGCTGAATGTTCTATCTACATGTTTCTCAAAAGTGTAAAATGTTCTATTTACATGTTTATTGAAAAATCATAAAATGCATTATTTACATGCTTTTCAAAAACGCAAAATGTTCTGGAAATGGAATTTTTATAACGTCGTTTGTAAACGACCCCTAAGTGTACGTCATGGGTAAATCACAGTCAGTAACATTTCGTCCTTTGTGGACGACCCCTAAGTATACATCATGAGTACAACACAGTCAGTAACATAACGTCTTCTGTGGACGACCCCTAAGTGTACGTCATGAGCACAACACAGTCAGTAACATTTCGTCCTTTGTGGACGACCCCTAAGTATACATCATGAGTACAACACAGTCAGTAACATAACGTCTTCTGTGGACGACCCCTAAGTGTACGTCATGAGCACAACACAGTCAAGAACATTACGTCTTTTGTGGACGACCCCTAAGTGTACGTTATGAGTACAACACAGTAAGTAACATAATACCCCCCTCCCCCCTAATGCATAGGACAACTCGGAAGCAACCTCGACAGTAGCTACCAATTGAATGGACTTGCGCCAGAATGACTTTAAGAATCGTATGGACTTGCGACACAATGATTTTAGCTGAGCACTGGACTTGCGACAGAATGACTCTTCACCGACGATATGTTGATCTGGAATATGTTTATATAAACTCGTCTCACTGGACCTTGACACATGGGCGTGAACAATATGATTAAATATTCCAAATAACCTATACCTCTAAATTCCGTTCCGTCGTTTTATAGATATGTGTATGTCTATTTATTTCAGGAAATACGCGAGATGACAATTTTCAAATACTACAATTAAATTGAAGCTACTATGTGCATGTAACTACGCGACAAAATAATTCCTATGCTTTCGTAATTATTATACAAAAATTCAAAAATCTAAGTAGGTAGGTAAATTCTTGAGGTTTCTGTGTAAAGAGGTATGACAACAACCAATTTTTACAAATTCACTGTGAATTGGTCGATAAGTTTGGATTTTATTTTGCTTGTTGTCTGACGCTTTAGCTTAGTCGTCACTCAAAACTTTTGTACCTACGTATGTCATTCGCCTCCACAGAATAAATGAAAAAAAGCCAAAGAGATTTAGATAAGTCTTGTTGAATGACTCATGTCGAAGTAATTGATTGCGAAGATGACTTATGCATTTGATGAATTTGAATGAAATTTGAAATAGAGATAAACTGCCACCAGCCATAGTAAAACACAAATAAAAACAAAATGTTATTTTGGTGCTTCATTAGTATACACATGTGCAAAATATTTATTTTTCTAAAAGCTAAGGTTGCTTATATTTAAAAAAACACAACATACGACAAAACAGATTGCATTGCTATTTTTATAAATTACGTGATGAGAAATTATCTGATCTACGTGCCAACGTTTTTTTTTACATTTTTTTCAAAAAACCCTTAATGTAATTTTCATGTGATCTAACAACAGCAAATACCGCACTTTATTCTAATATTTTACAATGTCAGTCATAGTACACACTTTAAATTCATCGTGAGGCTTGATGTCGTGATGATGAAGGAGGTACATAGCTTTATAGCTCCAACGCATAAATTATGGTTTGTGTTATTAGGAATTCAAAGTCAGCTCAAGCTGATTATGATGTGGGTACACACAATACATGAGCATAAAGAACACGATACATATATCTCAAAATAGTATAAGCTGCTGAAATTAAACTACCCAAATTAATCCTAAAAGTATGAATACAAGTAACGTAAACCAGTAAATATTTTAGTGCTTTTCGATCGCTCCTCAAGAAATCGCCCAATCGACTTAATCAATATGTAGAGCCTGTGTATAGTGTGCTTTCCCTTTACATACATTAAGTGAATTGGTACAGGCATTTGTTTTGCTGAGTGTTATGTTATGGAAACTACAGAGTTACGTACGAACCTAAGTCATAAGTAGAGCTTGACATTTCTTGACGCCCATAAGATTTCAAAATGAATTGTTCGACCGAGAAAGACAAAAAAACTTAAATTTTTGATCATTTCATTACGAGCGCGACAGTTAGGTTAGCGAATCGTTTTTAACATTCACAACATTGGCTCTAGCTAGCAACTGCGGCAAAACAACGCTATAGTAACGTATAAGTTGATGAATAATAATGTTTAAATAATATCGTCTCGCTGGAAATTGTCTCATGGGCGTGCACAATATGCTAATAAATTACATGTTCCTCTAAATTAAGTTTAGCAGTTTTATACGTACGTGTAAGTCTATTTATTCCACAAGCCAATAGCCCTTATATAATTAACTAAACAATTTGAAAAACATGAAACAGCATAGTAACGTATGAGTCTAATCGTAAGTAGAGCTTAACAATTCAAGACGCCCATAAGATTCACAAATAAATTTTTTAACGGAGAAAGACGAAGGAACTTAAATTATTTATTATTTTATTACGAGCTAGACATTCTGGTAAACAAATTGTTTTAATTATTCACAACGTGGGCGCCAGTAAGCTACTGCGATAATACCGTTCAAATGACATATAAGTTGATCTTGAATACGTTTATGTAAACTCCCTCGCAGGACTTTGACACATGGGCGTGAACAATATGATTAAATTTTCCAAAAATATGTAACCTATGCCTCTAAATTACATTCAGTGTTTTATAGGTTTGTGACAGTATGAAATAATTATGTGAGGCGAACTTGAGTTAGATTATAGTGAAGGCGAACTAGTAGAGCTTTTGAAAGGAAGGGTGGAGGAGCAGGCATAAATTACATGTGTAAAGGTGGGAGAGGGTCATGCACAAAATCACTTACTCGTACGTAACCTTTAATGTGTATGTATTTTCTAATAAAAGGTGGGTGGAGGAGCTATACTATATAGGGTACATGAAATATGCTACGCACATTCGTATATGGCTTATTGATGGTAGGGGAGCTTCCATAAATCTTATATCATCTTTTAGCGTAACATGAATTGTCTTGCGCCTTCGTTGAAGCTCAGCATCTACTTCGGGCCCGCCCCCGATGGACAAATCCTGCGCAAAGCGGATTTTTATAAATTACATCTGATCTACGCGCCAAAGTTTTTTTTTACATTTTAAAATTTTTTCGAACAAACCCTAATGCAATATTTGTGTGATCTAACAACAGCAAACACCGCACTTTATTCTGATATTTTACAATGTCGGTCATAGTAAGAGAAACAACCTGAGCCCACCGATTCCCGTTTCTTCCCAAAACACCAAGACCCGGATGCGCCGCAATTAAAATCAGGTTTTTGTAGTCCGCCATCTGCTGTGGAATCTTGAACGCTTTTTCATACATCACTATGTACATCACAATACAAGAGATGCCACAGAAAACATCGAACAGTGCAACGATTAGATCTACGTGAACACAGTGGATGAAAAAAAATGTTCCTTCGATGCTAAAAGCAAAGCAGCTCAACTTCTAGTAGAAAATGACGGATGCGTTGCTTCGGTTAAAAAGCTTAATTAGGATTTGTAGATGGCGACAGTGGCGTATCGCATTTTGGATTTCGATTTCATGTCTTTTCATGAGCCCTGTCCTCCTAGATGAAATATACGTCAAAAATATTACTAAGTAATCGCTTTAGGTTTTTTTAAAAAACAGGATAAGAAAACGTATCGAGCACTTACAGTAAATTTGTGAATGATTGAGTTCTTGAAGACAGCTCATGGTGTAGGTGTTCAAAAAATAGCAATTGAAGATTTATTCCGAAACAGAAGCATCCCAGACCAAAGACGCCCACTGAATATTCAACTGCACCCAAAATGAAATAATTCAAAAGTGTCTTTTGGTCGTCATTCAGAAATTGAAAAAGAAGCTGAGGTCTCGTTGGGTCCGCAAATACAACAACTGCTCCAAATGTATACAGTAGCAAGTACGACACCGGCAAAACAATAAGTATAACTTTTTGCAAAGATAATTTTGATTGTGTTTTTGGTATTTGGGTTTTGCTTGGAATTTTGCTTGAGAGCTCATTCCGTACAATCGATATGACTCCAGCCCATTTCTTGCATTTTATAACAAAGCGTCCCATCACGGAAAACATAAGCATGTACATAACGTGAATTGAGAAATCGTTGAAATTAAAAGTTGCGTAAGTTGCTGTTGCTGTGTTGTGTATGAGAGTGCAGAATGTGAACGCAATATGCAAAGCGTAGACCCAATACATACAAAAGTAAAAAAAACTAATTTTTTCAGCACGAATGATGGTGTTCTAATCTTTTCAGTCTGGGGATTAAAATAAAATGGAATGATGCAGAATTTTGAATAGAATCTGAATGCAAGCCAATTGGCGTAGTTTTCACGTTTAGACAACATTTTTGTTTTGTAATTGTATGTTTAAAAGTTAAGTTTTTGTTATTGTAATGTAAAATGGTTTTATAAGCTCTAGTAATACAGCGGAGTAAAATTGAGGTGCTCGCACATATAGATAAAAAATGGTTGTAGGACAGATCACCACCGAATATGTTCTATTAGGTTTAGTTAGGGTTATAAAATTTCTCGTCCCGCCACTATATAGGGTCCTTATTCCATAAAAATCGTTTAACGTTACACGGAAAACCTTATGTAAATTAAGTATGTTACAGTGTGATTTGACATCCACCAGTTACTAGGTGGAGAATAGAATGGTGTTAATCCAATAGGAGCTCCGGACGAGAACGCCTTGTCCAGGATTGGGCAAAGGGTGGGAGTCGGAGCCCTCATCAGAGTTGTGTCAATGTGTAAGAATAGAAAAGGAAAGAGGAAAACGAGAAACAGACGCGAAATCAGAAGCTTATATAAAACGTGTTTGCTTTCTCTTGCGGACTAGTCTCCAATTCGAGCTCGTGTTAATTTAGTTCCTCACTGCCCACTTTTGTCTATTGTATTTTGTTACTCTCTGTTACATTTCATAGTTATCAATACCAAGTTTTCTGCTCTCGAATTGTCCCGAATTGCTTACCGTAAGTGGTCCTATTGATTCTCCTGTTTCATAAACACAAGTATTTCCCCATTCCCCAAAAGTGTTTATACATTTTTCATATTTTGAACTTACATCATTCTTACGCTTACTTCGAGCTTACGTTTATCTAATATTTTGCCAGTATTTCACCAGTATTTCGTCAGAGTGTCACTAGTATTTCATCAGTATTTCACATACATTTATCTAATATTTCTTTAGTATTTCACGAGTCTTTTACCAGTATTTTATTTACATTTACCTAATATTTCCACAGTATTTCACGAGTATTTAAAATAAATTTACTCAATTTTTCACCAATATTTCACCAGCATTTCACTTACTTTGACCTTATATTTCACCAACATTTAGCTTGCACTTACCTTATATTATTATACTTATTTCACCATTGACGAGTCGAGCTAACAGTTTCTGCTGGCACAGGTACCTAGGCGCGATGAGCTTTTAGTATGTATATAGTGAACACAGTATAGGAAGGATTAAGCACAGTGTAAATATTGTAATATTAGGGGTCTCACAGCGATATAAAAAATTATATAATTTAATAATATAATATAATATAATATTTAATTTAATTATTTAATTATAATTATTAAAAAATTAATTTAATAATTAATTAATAACGATGCTTTATATGTTTGAATTTTTTAAACGGCTTCAAAATGATCTGCTATCTTAAGCATTGAATATAATATGCGATTTATCTAAACATTGGCCGTACAAACGTTTCAGTAAATAATTTAAAGGGATTTTAATTTTAGAAATTTTCGTTTTTTTTTGTGGCCAACAGAGTTATTTTGGTTTCAGGTCACAACTTTATGGTTAATTTTATATACGTTGGCTTAAATTTATATTCGCTAATTATCGGAAATAACGATCCCCCGAATTTGCATTAAGCCGTTGGTACAATAATTGATATACACTAACGTGAATTACTAAATTAAACATATAATAAAAAGATGAACGGCGTTGACAGTTACAAAATACTTATTTTAACGTTAACGTGTTTTAAGTTTATGTTTTAATCACATAATATTGTATGCGCCACCTCCTCAGTCGAATTGATCTACAAAAATAAATTGCTATATTAGGTATAAACTTATTTCTAAAGAAGGAAACTAAGATTTTGTTCAAAACAACATTTTTATCACCGAATTGAAGTTACTTTGACTTTTGGCGGTTTTTTTAAGTACAAAGAACACGATAATTTACGTTATTAACTAACAAATTTGGTCTAAGGCAAATAAGTTTTTCTGCGACATGTGACATTAAAATAAAAATGTATGAGCATTTTCAAAATAAAAATAACAGCTTGTAAATTATTAACTTTTTAGTGATCCGTTCGATTAATTGGACTTTTTCTGCTCTTTTTCGATTAATTTAATTATTATAGTTTGCCCAATTTTATGATTTAAACTAAATTCATTTGTAAGATACAAAAAAACTTTTTTTAACGCCATAGCTCTAAATCGTGATCGCTCTTCCTTAGAAAACTTAATCAAAATGAAGATTCAATTTTTTTCAAGGGAAAATTAAAAAGTCAGAATAAATGCAGTCGTTTGCCCTATATTAGCGTACTGTATATTTTATTTACGTTCCGTACAACCCGTAAATCTACATCAATCAATACTTCTATAAGTATCCCTAACATTTTAAATGGCGTTAATGTCTTAATTAAATCGCCCAGTTTTACAAAATATGCTCCGTTTTCAAGTTAACGGATCAGTTATAATTATTAAAAAAAATAAATAATTTGCATAATTCATATATTTTTTAAGCGTTTCTAGAAGAATTTATGGCTTATGGGATGACTGAGTTTATCTTCAAAGTTTATTTTTGTTGCCTTTATTAGTGAAAAAGCATTGAGCTAGGTTGGCGTATTTTAACGCCGCTTGATATGTAAATTTTGTTTTATTTAGACACAATCCCTTGATTACATTAAAATAGCAATTTTAACAACATATTTAAAACATTTGGTGTAGCCAATTATGCATTGGGCAATGTGAAGAAAATTCCGTCTAGGTAATTCTGCATGGGTCAGAAGTAAAACAATAAATTAAATTTCGCTTTTATTATTTTTTAAGAGCTTTAAAATAATGTACTCGTTAACTTATAGTCCGTAATCTATAAACACTTTCTGTCACCTTATTAATAGAGGTATGTAGATTACTTTCATGTCGCTTAGAAATTTTACTATGGTTTGGTTAGTACTTAAATTCAAGTGTGAACAAAAACAAGCGTTTGAAGTCAAGGAAAGTTTACTACACCATACTCTGTTAATTGGATTCAATTACATTTTGAGTAAATAATAATTAATTTTTGTTTTCTAAATTCTTTAATAATGAACAAGTGCAATGCTGACTAAATAAATCTGTTGCTCAATAATCATCATGTAAGTTGTGGGCACTGTTCTGCTGATACAACGTCGGAATGTTTACAAACTATGTATTCTTGCCAACTACATACTAATGAAAAGGAATATTTAAAAACAAATTTAATTTATTCACATGTAGAATAGACAGCCTCGTCTTCCAGAAATTGCAAATACATAGAAACGCCAAATTTTGCATTCATTTTAGGGTGACGTATACTGTGTTTGAGCAACCCCGCGCAAAACATCATGATATATGCAACCTACTACCGAAATACGGCATTGTTGTAGGCAATCTAGTTTTATCCAGGCACAATTTAAATGCTTAAATGCTTCAAGCTTTAGCAATTTTTGGTAATAAGGAATAAAGAATAAGGCTCAAAGTTTTTTCATTATATAAGTTATATTCATTCTTCGAATTTCCGAATATGTAATCGCATCTTATTTATTCAATCCTGATTGTTAGTTAGAGGAATGTTACTCACACTGACTCAATGACACAGCGTTCAAAAGTGCAATTCAAAGGCAGCGAATATAAATGACGCAGTTCAACACCGTCTAATGAATTACTATAAACCTTCTATATGTATTAGAAACGCTTCCCTATTAAAACACAAATCATATATTTTCAGTCATTCTTAAACACACGATTAAATATGACAAGGAAAGTACCACCGATTTGAAAAATTGGGTCAAATACCGGGAGTATAGCAGCAAAGTTTTATCGACGTATTGTTTGTAACATGTATGTTCTTCAACTTACAATGCTTCATTTTACTTAGGTTCTTAGATTATAAGACTGTAAAATCAGCCAGGATTTTTATTTTCTATTATTTTATTTTATTCGACGCTAAAATATTATGTAACACACAAAAGTTTCCTAGTGTTTCTCCAATTGACAGAGTAAATACAATATTTTGTGTTATTTAAGTAGTGGAAAAGTTTTTTGCATTTTCCGTGTGTTTTTTGACAGAAGAGCTGCTGTATAGTCAAGAGCATAACTTATAACTGACAGGATGCAGGGAGTAAAAAAAACGCATATTTATCTACTAGGACGAGTCCTGAGCCGTCAAAAAAGCAAAGGCCAGAAGGTTTCATCGTTTCGATGGTATTCCGCATCTCGTCCAAACTATTCCCCATCCCCTTCGTATGCCTCAACTCTCCCTAATTCATTTTACAATGAAGAGCAGAAAGAAATGCAGCGGTCTTTCCGGAAGGTATGTACACAACAACAATTAAAATAATTCTTATAAATGGAAAGTAATTAATTGGAAATGCTTTATGGCTTTTAAGTTAGTAGACACACACATCAACCCTTTTGTGAATGAGTGGGAAGCCCAAGAGCAAGCCCCAACACACGAAATTTTTAAATTACTTGGATCCCACGACTGCCTAGGAATCAACAAGCCTCAGGGTAGGGAATGCTAAATTATTTGAAATTTAATTAATGTATTAATTTCTGAGACCTAATTACTGTGTAGAGTATGGAGGACTGGGACTTGGCTACAAGTATCATGCAGCAGTGTTGGAAGAAATGGGGAACATAAATGCTGTAGGAGTTGCTGTATCAATCGGAGTTCATACGGACATAGCATTACCCGCACTGGCCAGATTCGGAAGTGACGAGCTTAAAAAGGAGTTTTTAGTTCCATCCTTAAAAGGAGATGTGGTGGGCTGCATTGGAGTGAGTGAGCCCGCTGCTGGCTCTGACGTTGCCGGCCTCAAGGTTTAATTTTCTCCTTTAATTGTATTAGACATGACAATGCTATAGTCCCGCTGTGCTCAAAGTGTTTTAACAAATATATTTTTATACTATTTTAGACGTCAGCAAAAAGAGTTGGGGATGATTTGATAATCAACGGAGAGAAAGTGTGGATCAGTAATGGATTGAAAGCTGATTGGATGTGCCTAGTGGCTAATACGTCAGAAGGGAAACCGCACAAAAATAAATCCTTAATCTGCGTACCCCTCAATTCCAAAGGTTTTATTTGAACGATTTAATTTAATTATTTTTATTTTTACTTCTGGTTTGGGCACATCACAGGGCTGGAGGAAAGAATTGATTTTGGGTATTATTATTATTATTAAATGACAGGGGTTCGGTCCCAAAGAGACCAACGCCGCCGAGGCCTTTATAATTATGGCCTATTGCAGACTCCCCTTCGAAAAATAGCAGAAAAAACAAGATCAAATCGCAAGCCTGCCAGTAGAGCGCGAAAACGCCACTAACTGAGCCACCGACGCCTGACCCAACATAACCAATGATATAAGACACCCCCCAAGATAGAGGTTTCTCACAAGTACAAAGGCTGGGCACAGTCAAATAGTGAATTGGTGTATCATCCTCCTCCCCACAGTGAACGCACGTAGGGGAGTCCAACACTCCAATCCTTCAGCCGTGAGCTCCCCAGGCCCCATGCCCCGTCACTAGCCCAATCGACCATCTTAATTGATCTCTGGGATAACGCACCAACGACGCATTGCCATAAAGTGGTGCCGATATCCAGAGCTTAGCCTGCCTACAGTTGCGTAGTCCAGTCCATTGTCTTTCATTCTCACGTCTAGCCCATTGCGCAATTGCGCAGTAAACAGAAGAGAGTGGAAATGGAACAATTGGTCTTGGACCAAACTGCCTACCGCAACTCCCATCATACGAAGCCTTCGCCAGCCTATCCGCCTCCTCATTACCCCTGAAACCCGAGTGCGCAGGAATCCATACTAACACAACCTCACAACCCCTCTCAGCGAGTCTGTTGAGGTTATTGTAACAGTCCCACACGACACTCGAGACAGTGTAAAGCCTGGACAGTGCTCGCAAGGATCACATTGATTTTGGGTAGCTATATGTTTCCAAGCAAAAACCACCATTTTGATTTTATTGAAGTATTTGTTTTGCACAAAAGAACGTTGTATTTAAATACTTAAAAAAGTTTAAAATGTTCTATTTACTTGAATCTGAAAAGTGCAAATTAATTTACTTGCATGTTTTTAAAAATTGCAAATTGTTCTATTTACATGTTTATTGAAAATTGCAAAACAACCTATTTGTATCTTTTTTAAATGTACAAAATAACTTATTTGTATGTTTTTGAAATGTGCAAACTAATTTATTTGCATGTTTTTGAAAATTGGAAAATAACTTTTTTGCCTGTTTTTGCAAATTGCAAAATAATTTATTTGCCTGTTTTTGAAAATTGCAAAATAATTTATTTGTATGTTTTTAAAAATTGCAAAATGTTTAATAAACATGTTTTTTGAAAATTGCAAAATAACTTGTTTGCATGTTTTTAAAATGTACAAAATAATTTATTTGCATGTTTTTAAAATGTACAAAATAATTTATTTGCATATTTTTAAAAATTGCAAAATATTCCACTTACAGTTTTTTTGAGAATTGCAAAATAATTTATTTGCATGTTTTTGAAAATTGCAAAATAGCTATTTGCATGTTTTGGAAGATTTAAAAATTTTCAATTTACACATTTGTTGAAAATTCAGTCAGCGGGGGTTGCCTGCGCTGCGCTGGCCCCATTATCCGGTAATGTAGCAATAAAATGCCTTTGAAATGATTTATTAGGAGTAACGAGACATGGGATCAAGAAAATGGGTCTTAAATCTAACGATTGGGCTCAAATATTTTTTGAAGATGTTCGTGTTCCAGCCAAAAACATCATCGGACAGGAGGGAGACGGGTTTATGTATCAAATGCTTCAGGTGGGTTCATATTTTATTTAGCATCACTTTTCATTTTATTAGAACTATTTAAATGCATAATTCTACAGTTTCAAGAAGAGCGCTTATTCATTGGATTGAGTTTACTGAGGCAATTTGATAATGTAATCGCACAAACAATTGACTACACGAGGGAGAGGAGAGCATTTGGGAAATCTGTTCTGGATAATCAAGTTGTACATTTTCGTTTAGCGGAACTGGCCACAGAAGTCGAGGCCTTACGAGCTCTCACATACCAAGTAGTTGGTAATCAAATCATTTCAATTTGCTTTTAATTGAGATTCAAAATTATTGCTTTTGAAATACCGATAAGTATTATTGTAATACGCAGATAAATATTCGGCTGGAGAGGATGTGACAATGCTTGCTTCCATGGTGAAACTTAAATGTGCTCGACTTTCTCGTGAATTAATTGATGCATGTCTCCAGTACTGGGGAGCTATGGGCTACTCACAGGAGACGATGGTGTCCCGCTGCTTCCGAGACTTTCGTCAGACCAGTATTGCGGGAGGGGCGGATGAGATTATGTTGACTATAATTTCCAAGTGCATGAAAACATTACGGAGATAATTCTCGTCCCAAAAGATGATCATCTCATATAGTTATTATGTTTGTACCAATCAGAGTAGGCAATCAATACAGGCATGGTTTGCGTCCTAGGAATAAGCAGGACAAATCAAAGTATTGTTTTTCTTTTGAAGGAAATAATTATAGCCAATAAAAAATATTTGGAACAGTATTACAGAATTCAAACGTTTCCCAACATCATTTTTTCGACTAGCTTTAGCATACATGGACGTCAGATGAGCGCCGAGTAAAAAGGCGATGCGTGAAATGTGATGTTTTTTAAAGGGAAAACTGACTTATGTGAATGTTTTTAGAACATGAGTTATTTACGTGTTTCTAAAAAGTGCAAAATTTACTATTTAATTGTTTCTGAAAAGTGTCATGTATACAAGTTACAGATTTTGGAACAGTTCAAAATGTTCAATTTACATAACTTCTATTTAGAAAAATAGAAGATGTTCTTAAATATCACATGTCACTTTACTACGTTGAAACTTGTGGTTGACTAATTTAAAATTTAGGTATTGTCATCTGTTTTAATCAAAAATAAATATCGATCATTTTGATTCTACGCAGTCGATATATTAGAACTACATAATTTTACTCAAAACAAATCCGAAAAACATTAAAATTTTCGAATTTTTAAAAACTCTAAAATTTCTTTTTAGATAAACTGACAGTGTTGTATTTCAAATATTATGAAAACTGGACAATGTTTAAAGTTTAACTTGTAAATGTTTTTATGAGTCGTATCACAAAAAGTAGTACACAACAAATCGGTTCCATTGTAGTTATTCTTGACACTGGATTCTTTTTGAACGGCTTTAAAGTGATCTGCTAACACATCCGTTTGTTGCATTATTCCATATTTATGTATTAAATTAATGACAGCCTTTGATTATTCGCTAAATGAATTAAACCTAACTTATTCATTTTAGAAATTCCTTTATTTTGTGCTCAACAGGTTTAGTTAAAAAACTCTCTCTCTATGTAAGTTACATTTTTCTGAACAATTTAAGTAGTGGTATTTGGACATTTTCCTCTCACAAGAGAATAGTTTCACATAGCACCAGCCAATTTCAAAAATTCATGTTTACAAAAATCAGGCTAAGTTTAAATAGTAGAGATCCAATGTAACTCGACTCCATTTTGCGTTGCTTAGTCACAGTAGCCCGCCAAAGTTTAAAAAAATTCAAATTTTAATACTTTGCCGCTCTGTGACTTTTACAGTTTGCATCCAAATTTGACGAAATTTGATTTTTTTTAACTTTTAGACTCTTTTCTAAAACGTTATTACAGGATTTTTCAAAAATTCAAAAATTTTAATTTTTTTGACAAAATTTGAAGAAAACATTATTTTGAAGGCCTAATTTTGTAGACCAATTTTTACGAAAAAATGTTATAGTGTGTGCAGACGTCTGCTATGACAATTAACAAAATTAATTATTGCCTAAATAAGCACTGCTCTCGGTATAGTTTTGAATACAGTTATAATATTGACTATACAAACTCGTGGTTTATCTAGTATTTCAAAGCTGCGGTGCATGTGATTTGACCTTACGCGTCTTTGAACGCTCGCACGTTGACCTTTAACATTGGCAAAGGCCGCAAAGGCGTATTGGTATTCCCTTTAACTACAAAAAACATCTGAATACTCACAGTAATAATTTTTACAGTGTAACCACATTAACTTTACCACAACCTGTATACACATTTTAATAGCTGGATGCCTAAATCACCTAAAGACATCCATTTTGCAATTGACTTAGTTACTTCATAATGTTTACAAAACAATAAATTCCCAATATCATTAATTAAGTACAAAGCAAACTAAAACAGGAGCAGTAACCTAATTACATAAACGTAAAAAGCAACGGGCGGTTCTTTAGACACATTTTAGCTCTTAAGAATATCTTGCAGTTAGTCAAATAATCAAAAAAACTAAAATACTAAAACTCAGCTCTGAGTGTATACAACAAGGTAGAGGAAATATTCATTTAAATATATTTTCTAAATTGTTTTTGACCAACTATTTGCATTTCCTTTGCATTCAAAATCTGGCCGAAATTTATTCCTTTCATTTGAATACATATTATTTTGCCAACAAATTAGTTAGAACCAGATTTGATAATTTTATAAAGTATTTTTCAGTACGTTTGCTTATTTTTAAATAGAAAAATCCGGCGCTTTATTATATTATGCTTTATTATATGATTAAAAAGGATCTTCCATAAATGATATCACGGGAATTGTGAATGTGCCCAATTGAAGAGCAAATATTTCGATGACGTTATTCATGGACGACCTTATGCAAGTGTAGTTGTAATGAACCAGTCCTAAACGGTAAGAAATGAAATTCACTACGCGCAAAAGTCTAACCAAGCCTACACAAGGCGAACGTTTCCTCTCTGTGCGCATGTAATTAAGTAGTAGGAATAAGTTTTATTTGCAACTTTTTTTCAGTTTCTCACACATGTTTTCATCAATATTTTTTGGACTTTGCCTGGAAACCAAATTGTTCGTATTTCTATTGCTCATTAAATAATGTCTACGAACTATTACGACGTGAATTTCTCATTTCAGATTGGAAGTTTATTTTTAAATAGTTTTATTGCAACAGCATCTTAGCTAAACAGGGAGTTAAGAATATGTACAATAGAGATCTTCCATAAATGATGTCACAGGTAGTGTCAATGGGTCTGGTTGTATAAAGATGACGTCCCATATTAAAGATAGCCATTTACGCAATGCTTAATCCCATGACAGGGGGTCTTATTAGTGACGTAGAAATGTAAATATTTCGAAAACATTATTTATGAACGACCCCATACATGTGTAGTTGTTATTTATATGTTGACAAGGATAATAAATGAAAAATTAGGAAGTCGAACGAAACTTACACAGGCGCACGTTGCCATTCTGTGTGGTTACGTAATCAAGGAGCAGGAAATGCTTGCTCATTTCAACGCCGCTTCTTTTTAATTCCGTATTTTAAAACACACTTTTATTCTAAGTTAAGACAGAGCGTATTTATTTGAATAGTGGTGAAACTTGATGATCTGGCGCCCATATTTTTGAAATAAAAATGGAAATTTTTTTGCGGTGGCGCTGTGATCAAAGGTAATTACTCCCTTCCCTCTTCTCATTTACTGGCATGCAAAAAGCAGCTAAATGAATTATTTTTTTCTGCTATTAAGTTAGAATGTTTTACTAACTTATTTGGTACGTACATGTGAGTTAAGTTTAGGAGTATTATTTTACAACAATAATATGTTGCTGCTCTTAAGTATACGCGTGTAAGACCATGCACACCATGAAGTAGTTTCCTATGGTTAAGCATACACTTTTCAGCAAAGCTCGTCTTGCCCCAATTGCTACTTTTTTGGAAGTCGGCTATGACGAGCGTGTTAAACGAAAGATTCTTCGACAGTGGTGTCTTACGACGGAAGTTTCCTTTTTAATTTCAAATTTTAGGTGGGAAATCCATCACTATTCATATTGATACGCTATGGTTAAGATTCTCGTCTTCAAAAATGCATAAAGGAAATTAATAATATAATGGATGAATTTATTCGGACACTGAAGTACCTCACTGAAAGTACATAATATTGTAGGTTTTAAAAATTGAAATTAATTTATTTAAAATTTAAAAATTATAATTTTTACATTAATTTTTAAGTTAAACTCAAATTAATTTCCAATATTTCTGAATTGTAGTTTCAGCTTTGCTCAGTTGAGATTTTGCCTGATTTTGATTTTATAAAGTCAAGGAAAATGTAAAGGCTGCAGTGTGGCAATTGCTTAATATATAATAATTTATATTCTGAAATAAAATACGGCTTACAATTAGCAAAATTTATTTAGAATGCGTTATCAGTATCAGTGTCCATATCCTAAATCAAAATTCACTTTACAGTACACGCAACTGGTGGCATATTGGACAATGAGTGCGTAACATTGTATTTAAATGTATTACATTAACGCCGCCTATAAATGTCTTTTGAGTTTTACTATCATTGCAAGATCAAGATTATGCTTGCTTTTGCTGCTGAGCTCAGAGAACAGGATGCATTTAGGCATGGCTGCTTCATGTTGATTTGCCTAACGTCTATTAGCTTTGTGGCACTAAAAATTAAATTCATACGTTTATTACCTGCAAGCTTTGACGTTTATTTGTTTTATTCCTACGTTCTTACATATCTACTTAATGTAGACATCTTTGGCAATTATAAACAGAATGGGACGTGCGATGTGATTTTGAAGATTTTTTTTTGTAAAACTATACGAAGCAAGAAATAACTCGGCGTGAAAAAATAACTATGAAGTTCGTAAATTAATTCAAAAGTCGTTGAAATAGACAATATTATCATAACTTACAAGGGAATGACGCGACACAAAGGACCCAGATTGTAAAGAGACCCATTCCAAAAAATCTGGCTATTTTTCAGTGGCACAGATCCAAAGTAACTCGACTGCATTCTGCGTTGTTTGGTCAATTCGATCCTCCAAAGTTTAAAAATATTCAAACTTGGAAACTTTGCCGCCCTTTAACTTTTACAGTTCTCATCTGATTTTGGTAAAATTTGAGTTTTTCTAATCAATAGGCTATTTTCTAAAGAGTTAATTTAAGAATTTTTATATTTCGAAAAAAATAAAAATTTTCTGAATTTTCAGATTGCAATAGGGATCTTCCATAAATGATGTCACGGGTAGTGTCAATTGGTTGGATAGCGACGACGTCTTATTTAGCCATTTACGCAATGGTTAAGCACATGTCAGGGGGTCTCTTTAGTGTCCTAGAAATGTGAATATTTTGATGGCATCATTTATGGACGACTACGTACAAGTAAAGTTGTGATCCATAGGTTGACAATGATAAGAAATGAAAAGTCAAACGTAACTTGCACGAGGCGCACGTTGCCTATGTGTGTACCTATAATTAAGAAGCCCTTATGGCGTTTACTTGCTATTTAGCCTAATAATTTCGTATGTTTTCTCAAATTTTTTGAAGTTTCATGGTTTAAATAAACAAACTCGGTTTCCTGTCTTTTAAATTATGCATTTATTTGCTGGTTTCTCTCACAAGCGCATCCGATGCAGTCTTCACGGTCAGAATTCTTCAAGCGGCGTTGAAATGAATATTTACTTTCCTGTATTTCCATTCTCTATACGATTCATTGTATTGTGGAGCAATAAACGTTTACTAAATAGGTTACTTAACTTAACCCTAAAACAAAAACCTACAATATCTTTCATGTGAAGGCTGGATATAATTTTGTGTGCGTTTATTATGTTATTTCGTAGGTTTTTGCATGTCTCTTGAACTTATGTAGTTAAATCTGCACAGCTTAAGTACACGTCGCTTATTTTAGACTTAAAGTTAGGTATATTATGAATTCCATTGAAAATACGTTTAAAGACCAATGTAGATGATATCTTGGATGAAAATAAAACAATTTTTTAAAAAATCTGCCTTCAAAATTCAAATATTAATTTAAAAAAATACATTTACAACTAAATACTATGTCTAACTGCAGCTAATAATTCAAGTATTTGAAAAAATGAGATGAGACAACAAGTACATACATAGGAAATATTTTCTTTGAGCCTTCCGTAGTCCATTTGGTCGAGTACTATGTACCTGCATTTTAATTTTGGTTTTGTTTATTATAAAGTGAGTGCGCTAGTCATAGGAGTTATTTAAAATATTTTAAATTAATTATGACGTTGTTTATGCACAGTCCCTGCTGAATCAGTTTTCATGTGCAGTACAGCTTTTAATAACTCCCTGGAGGAGTTACGTCTGGTTTCACTTCAGACTTCAAACCAGGAATTTATTATAAATAAAAGCATAAAAAACTGAATTGCCTCCATTTAATTCATTTATAACGAACCCGGGAGGTTTTAAAAAACCTGGGGAGTTATTAGTGACCCGGAAATTAGTAGAAGCTTTAGGGTGCCTGCCACAGTCAAACTTCCTGACGTTTCAGATTCTAGCGTTGAAAAAACAGCTTTTTGATTTTCTCACAACCTAGTGATCATAGAAGCTGTATAAAAATAGTAAAATATTCAAACGACGTTAAACAGAGCTGCCAACATATCTGTTTGCTGTATTATTCCGTGTATACTAATGATGGCCCAAAATACCACTATGATTAAATCGACCAAACGTTAACTTGATTTAAATATCAGAAATTACCTTTTTTCGTGCTCATCAAAACTTTTAACGTTCAAGTCACATTTTTGTAAGCAATGCCTTCAGTACAATAGAACATTTGATCGAAAATTAAAAGATTTAAATGCCACTTTAAATCTAAAGCAGTGTCAGTGTCAAACGCGCATTTTAAATTTTACGTATACCCAATTAAAAACAACAGGGAAATTATTAGGATGTTAATAATTAAGTCGCCACTTCAGACTCACATTTGAGTGGTAAATGCAAAAATAAACAACTAACACCCATTTAACCTTGCATCTTTGTGTCCTTGTTTTTGTATGGCTTGTAATAAACGTATGAACACAATTGAATACGAATACGTGAGATGTTAGGACTATTGGATTGTTGGATAAACTAACTTTGGTCTAACAATTTGTTTATATTTTTATAAAAACAGTGCAGTTAATTTTCAATAAATAAAGTATTGACTCCACAAATTACAAAAACTCCCATAACACCAAAAGATGTTTTAGGAGTTTCCCTTTGTTACGGTGTCACTTTAAAGAAAATACTTTGATTTTTCTGTAAACTGCCAGTGTTCTGACTGTCTGACTCTGGTCCTGGTCTCAACTTCTGCATTGTACAAATACTTCACTACTAAAGAAGCAAAATTGTGACCTTCATTTATCAAAGTATTTCATTGTACACAATTATTACTGAAAACCTAAATTGTACTGTACACTAAGTAAAAAAAAACGAAATCCGCAATTTTGCTTTTTATGTGATTTCGAAAATAATAAACTTGCTATTAGTCAAAATACAAGATGGGCAATTTTGCTTCGTCGTTATCTTTACTACTTAAAAGGAGCTGTTTGCCAATCCTTTAGTAACCCACGAATTCATTGGTGTTTGTATCACTATAAGTTACTACGTCTGCACAACGACCACCTTTAAAGTCGATGGCAGCGTACAACCTCCAAATTATTCAAGCGGCGTTGAACTGAATTTTTACAAACTTTTATTTCCGTCCTCCATACGATTCATTGTTGACCAATAAACGTTTACTCAGTAGTTTACTTAACCTGATTAAAGATTAAAGATATTAGGTCTAAATGTAGTTATTATTTTAAGTATTTGAAGTGCAAGTTTTCAATTACAGTTAACATTTATTCAAAATTAACTAATTTTGTGTTTGTATTGAAACCAAAAGATATGGCAGCATAATTATATTTTGGATAGTAATTTACTTCTATATTTTAAAAATGCGTGAACCCTCTTATTCCGAAGCTTCAGCTAAGGTTGTATTCACTTTTCAGTAAATGGGTTTCTCAAAAAATGATTTTCGCGGGCACGAAAAGTGCTCTGACGGTGAGTAACATAGAGCAAAGAGGCGAACCTAGACTTGCTTCTAATTTCAAATATTGGCACGTATTTAAACTACTCGAGGAAAAGTAACAGGGGAAGCTCTAAATGAACGGCATAATGTACCATAAATTAATTCGTGTTAAAAATGCGCAGTAAGTTGAATGCAATAATTGCTTAGGTTTTATCTTTGGCTACTGGAATAATAATTCCAGTTTATTCGAAAATTACAATGCTTCGCAAAAAAGCCGCAAGGGCTAAACATAATCATTGCTTTTCATGTATTTACATTATTTATTTTCATTCAAGAGGACATGGAAGATGATAACAGAGAAGGGAAGAATCTGAAAAACCCAAGCTTCAAAGTTTTGAACTTGTCATTATTTGAAGAGTTTTTTGCCACAAAGGGATAGGTCCATTTTTTTCAAAAATAAGATTAGTTCTGTTATTTGTTTTTTTTTTTTAAGTCGTTTCTTTTTTATTTAACTTTTGAAAATGCTTAGGTACATGAAAGGTTACTTAAATTGCTACAAAGGATAGACCGTGACCATTATAGTAACATATTTGAGGGTGGTTCCACTTTGATATAAAGTTTAGCTTGTCCTTATGAAAATCACTAATCTGTTATTTGTTCTATTAAACTAGATACGTAAAGTTTAACCAAAGCAATTTTTTTAAATAATTAAAATTTCATTTTTTGGCAAAACGGGATAAAAGTCCACTGGGCCTTAAAAATATACACTTTTTGGATTTTTTCAACAAAACAAATCCAAACTTTACAAAATCTTGAAATTATGTGGTAAAATACAGCCTAAGGATTAGAAAAACTCGAATTTTTCTTTCTTCGAATCCGACTATAAGGGATCCGTATGAAAGGGAAATCCTGCCTAACGGGACAGATTTAAACTGTTTGTTTGGCCAGCCTATGTTTCAATGTTAAAAATATCCGGATTTCAGGGAACCGATATAAAGGAAAATCCGGGTATAAGGGACGAATTTTAGACCATTTTTTGGTATTTTAGTCCACTTATAAGGGAATTTTCAAGAAAATCGTTTAAAATAAATAATAGAACTGAACCGACAGAAGCCACTAGCCTTTAAAAATGTGAAATCCCTAACTGTTGACTACAGGAACAGTCCAAAGGCATGGATGACCAACATCATATGGGTTAATTGGCTTATTAAGTAAGATAGGGAGCTCAAGGAGAACATAGTGTGATTAACAGATAACTGTTCAAGTCATCCAAAGAGGATTCCGAAGAAGAAAATACAGAGGACGAGCCTGTGACAATTGCCACTACTGAGGAAGTTTCAGAAATGATGCAGAAAGTTCAATAATATTTTTTAACACAGGCAAATACTGATGATGCAACATTTTCTAACCTACACAACAATCTTACGTGTTTGTCAGAACCAAACAAACAAAGACACGAAATAATTTACATTAACTGACTAAATAACTATAATCTAAATAGTTTGTATCTATTGAACAACAGTGTATATGCCTTGATCACGTTTTGACTAAAAATAAAAATTTCAAATTTAAATCAAGTGTTGTTCACTTAAAAGGGAAATGTCTTAAACGATTAAAAGGGAATCCGGCTATACGGGACTGATTTCTTCGGTCCGGCGGCGTCCCTTATAGTCGGATTTTACTGTAATATCTTTTGCAATTCTTAGGAATTAATTTATAATTATCAAATGCAAAACACACTACGCAGCACATGCACAATACTTCTCAACTCCATAATTGCATTTTGAAGACTGCGTATGTATAAGTGTGCTGCTAATTTGCTTTTGTTGTGTTACATCAAATAATTTGCAATATGTATTTCCCTTACGAACAGCTACAAAGAACCAAAAAACCTGAAATCAGCAGGTTGATGCTTCCCGTGAATCTGAAAAAATTTAATTATTTAACGATTAAAGCTAATTTAATAACGATGAATACTTAACTATAACACACGTGGGATAGAATATGCATCCATGGGGTGTAAAGTAAAGTAAACGTTATTTTGGAGAGCTATAAAAAACCTTTCTGCGTTTTGGTTTAGAGCGATTTTATCAACAGTGTTTAGTTTTAGGGGAGGAAGTGGGGGGCGACCTATGTACACTCCATCAATCAAAATGGATGAGTTGATTTGAGTCACAGGAGAGTCATGTGAGTTTTTGAATGAATTTGTTAGACTTTTTCTAAATATTTAGTATTTGAGCATCTTTCTAGAATTTTAAAGAATTTCGTGGTTTCAATTACGAAATCCCAGTTTCATGTTTTTAAAATTATATATTTCTTTGCTGGTTTTTCTCATACTTGCATAATTATGAAACGCCTAATTTCAATGGCCACAGAAAAGCATTCTTCAGTCCTCACTCTGCTGTTTAAAAGGAATTGTTTGCCAATTGTTTACTAACCCACGAATGCGTTGGTGCTTTGATTCTTGAAATGTTACAATCGCTGTACGCCATTCATCTATATCTTTTATAAAGCAGACTGCAGTCTTAGATTTCTTCAAGCGGCGGTGAAATGAATTTTTATAACCTTGTATTTCTGCCCAAATTTCCAACGAAATGCGGTTTCGCTTTTAAGCATTTTTGGTGAGATGTAGAATTGCTTAGTCACTGACGAAAGCTTCTCACTTCAGTCAAGTATATTTTTTTATTGGCTAACTAAATATAAGGCTAACTGCTACTACGTCGGAGTTTACAAACTATGTTTTTGTCTTAACTAATAGACTAATACTAATCGTCACAATTATTCGAAATTTTTGAAATATTTTTCTTAAATATTCGCTCTCGTATTCAAGAGATTTCAAATTATTAATTCAGTCCTAATTTATATTAAATTATACCAAAGACTTGTAATGCCGCAAATCTATAAAAAAAATTTAACTCCAAATCGGCTACATCTGTATGCTGTAAACAAGTTGTATGCCCACAAAAAGGTGATCAATGAAACTTTATCTAATTTATAACATTTCTATATAATTGATTCTTTTGAGCGGTTTTAAAATGGTGTGATAGCAAATTCGTTGGCTCCAATAGTCTAACGAGCATAACTTGCCAAACCATTAACAAGATTTTCTATGAGATATTCCCTTTTTAAATTTCATCACGATTAAAATATTTCAAACGTCAAACGTCATTGTAGCAGAAATGTTCCCGACCTCGGCAGTCCAAGGTAGCATAAAACGTTGACTAAACTAAAACATCGCTTCTAACTCTAAGAATTATTAAAAATATTGTAAATTATTTATGACGTTGTATGTGCATAAACCCTGCTGAATAAGTTCTTATGTGCTGAAAAGCTTGCAAAATCAATCTTGCGATTCTTTCATATTTGTGCGATCTTGGAATAATTGACTTAACCCAGTGTAAAGTAGCATAACTAAGGTATGTAAATTAATTTACTGGTCGTAAGAATTGAGAGTAGTACACATTATCGGTGTACAAATTTATCGCTATTACATTGCATTCATTGAAGTTTGTTTGTGAATTTTAAAAAAATTAGATTTTGTTCATATTTTTCATCTTTCTTCGCCCTTCCTTTATTAAAGATATCCATTTACGCAATGGTTAAGCTCACGACAGGGGAGTCCTATTAGTATTGTAGAAATGTAAATTTTTCCATGACATCATTTATGGACGACTCCGTACAAGCATAGCGTAGTTGTGATCTATAAGTTGAAAATAATAAGAAATGAACAGTTGGGAAGTCTAACGAAACTTACATGAGGCGCACGTTGCCTTTCTGTGTGCTTGTAATTAAGGAGCAGGAAATGCTGAAACATTATAACGCTGTTTCTTTTTAATTGCGTGCCTTCAATGTGAGAGTTGTGCGTAGATAAAGTTTTTCCTTTTTCGGTATCATAATTAATCATAAATGTATGAGGTGGAATAATATTTTAAGAAGCAGTTTTAAAAACCAATAAGTTGAAAAAAATGCCAATTTTGGAATTTTAACTCGTACCAAATTATTTTAACAGTATAAATTTTATCACCATCGTGGAAAGCTATACACGATTTTCAACCGACAATGTAGATAATGTTTCCCTCTGCGCTATGCGGCTCGATGTCATATTGAACAATGAGTGTAATATTCTATTTAAATAATTAAATACTTTGACGCCGCTTATAAATATTTTCAAAATTTTTAATTCAAGTTGTCGTATGCAACGCTAGTTCTTAACAATTTATGAACGCCGTATTTACGCATAAAGTTTGTTGAAAACTTTATCCGTAATTAGCTTTAAGTTTTAATTTGAATTATCTTTGAAGTGTCTAATAGATCATGGGAATTTTGTACACCCAGCGATGAGTTTCAAAATCATGTAGAAATTGATAGAAACCAAACTGTGTGCGTACAAGCGTGGCTTTCTGCATTAAACAGGGTATAACACAGCGCACGAGGGGAGTAACATAGTTAAAAAATAATTCCTGTTCTGGAATTCAACTTGATACATTCAGGTAACTTTAAAGTATATAGCGATTGCGTTAAATTTTATAAAGACGTAAATACTGAGCTGAATGTTTCAATTTAACGCCACTTATACTTGTTTTTGCAAGTGTGTTAGCTTGACTGACGCTGTTATTTAATCCACCTCCTCTGAAAAACTTGGCTACTTTTCAGTAGCACAGATCTAACGTAACTCGGCTGCAATTTGCGTTGTTTCGTCACTGTAACCCGCCAAAGTTTAAAATCATTTAAACTTGGAAACTTTGCCGCCTGGCAATTTTTAATGCAATTTGTTCTGTGTAAAACAGAAGTAGAAGCAAAGTTAGCATTCAGTAAAATATTATTAAATATTTATTCATGTATGTATATGTAATGATGTGAATTTTGAGCTCCGCTAAAATCACCTTCCCTATCCCTTAGCATTAGCAACATCTTATCACTAAAACAGATAATGATGTCTCCAAACTTCTAATCAGATTCCTTGCTACCCATTCTACATTCTAACATTTCCGAATCTGCCTCACTCCTCTTTCTCAAGAAACTCGTTCACCGTGTGGTAGATCAGAAGGAAAAAGAGTTCCAAACGAAGAACATCAAAGTTGTGTGCGTGTAAATAAAGTCCCAAGTAAATTACGTGTAACCCTCAGCTCCTTTATTTCTCGCATCGTCCCGAAACTCTAGTTCATCATCACTTATACACACCAAGCATCACGATCACAGAGACGCTAAGGCTCGGCATTCGTTCTGTCCCAACTCATCTTCAATTTATTAATTGTCACCTTACACAATTACTTAGTTTTTTACCTTGGGAAACCTGAATAATAATTCCTGCTTATATGCACATTGTCCGAGTTATGGAATAAGATAAGTGTAATACACTTTTAAGCACTATTAGCGGTGAAGTAACTCACTACAATTACATATTATTGTAATTTTGAAAATGTGACATAATGTGCTTAAAATCATTTATTTGAAATTTTAAATTACAGTTTTCACATAAATCGTCATGTTAAATTTAAATTGATTTCCATTTCCAAATTGTAGTTTCAGCAATGGCCAGTGGTGATTTTGATTGATTTTAGAAAGTCAAAGAAATTTCATAGGCTACAGTTCAACGCCGCTTTTAAATTTGCCAGTTATTTTGCGACATATAATTATGTGTCATTTGAGTAATACCAATTTGCACCTTGGCATGGAGAGGTAATATAATTATATCATAGAAGATGTTAAGGCAGGAGCCAAGAAAAACGACATAATATTATAAGGGCTGTATAATAGTATACTTGCCACAACCATCCCCAATAACTTCATCTACTCAAATATTTTTGAAGATTGCACAGTTCAACGTCATTTACTTCAACGTAACGTTTCGAACGAAACTTAAATTTCACGGCCGATTAAGATATCAAGAATGTGTAAGCATTATTGATCAAAACTGAAAACATCCATTAAGAGTGAAGTAGTCATTATGATTATTGCTTCTTGAGTTTTTAAAAATTCAAAATCATTTAAATAGTAAAGTAAAGTTTTAGTATACGGGGTAGAATAAATTAAATTGAAGTTTACTATTGAAAATTATTGCATACATTTTCGAAATTTTTTAACTTAATTCATAGTTTTCATAGACATAGTTACAGCCAGGACGGCAGCTACAAATGTAACTGTGAATGATGAAAACGTGTAAGGACCGGAACTGGTTCCAGGAGTTGTAATCGGCTCATTACCAGATCCAGGGGTTGTAGTTGGCTCACTACCACCTCCAGCGGTCGTACCTGTCTCACCCCCATTGTCCTCAGTCGGCGTAGTCTCAGCCTCAACGGATGTAGTTGTGATTTGTGTAGTCGTAGTAGTTGTGGGGGGCTCGTGGAGATCAGAACTGACCTTGACCAAGATTGAGTCGACGAGAACGGACGACACTTTGCCATCTATGAGTTTTGAACTCCTTACAATTGTAATGTTGTAAGGCTACAAAATAAAACAAGACATTCAATTTTTAAAAAATGTAATCCACAACTAATTAGATTAGAATGTAAATTTGATTGTGTCTGAAATTACGTAAGTCATCATTATACATGTAAGGAACCTCGAATGTCCAAGAGTCTCTTCCAACTCGACTGAAATTAAAATTACAGACGGATGATTAAGACCCTCCGGTTTCCGGCTGACCACCAATGTGCTTCCTTCCTCAATAGTTCCATTGAATGTAATTTCTTGTAATTGTAATTGCAAAAGTGCTTCGAAGCAAACGCTGCAATTTTCTAATCAATTCAGTGGCAGTATTTTATTGTGAATAACAAAACTGATTTAATGCGTCCAAATGCAGTAATAATGAATGAGTTATTCTCTAATTCATATAGCATTTTTTAAAGCTTAGATAAAACAGAGAATGCCCAGTTTTATGTAATTTATTTTACATTTTTAAGTTGTTCCATATTTTGTGATTTTCAACCGTGAAGATTTTTGTTTTTAAATTTCGACATACAATGATTCGTAAATGCAGACAATTCTACTTAAACCATAACAGGTCACTAAAAGCAGCCAACAAAATCCAAGGTCGATGTGATCCTATGATAGATGGCCAAATTAAATACAGCTGGTCGTGAATTTTCAACTATCTGAAATTAAAAAAATAATTTTTTAATTAAATGATTAAAGTGAATACTGTAAGACATATTCTTGAATTATTGTAGAAGTCAACCATTTGAAGGACCTGAGCCAGAGCGGAGCAACTCACTTCCTTTAAACAATTTTTTCCTTTTTCAGAAAAAAACAAATGGAAATATTATTTAGCCATTTTGCAAATTCTCAGCTGAATTAGACATGCGATACATCATTTTGAAGCTCTTTAAGAATAAAAAATATGGCATTCTTTGAAAATTAAAAATTATTTAATTTACTATTTGTTTGAATTATAATAAACTTTAAATGTGCAATTTTAAATTAAAGCTTTGATAATTCGCGCGCCAATCGCAATACACAACGGCGGATACAGAGGGGGGGGGGGGCTAGGGGGCTTTAGCCCCCCCAGAAGGAGATTTTTTAACATTGCAGGGATACGGAGCGGCCATTTTCAATATGGCGGCTTAACATTGTTAGCCCCCCCCAGGCGGTCATTAGCCCCCCCCCCAGAAAAAAATCCTGGATCCGCCGCTGGCAATACATATTGTTTTTCTCCTCATTCCCGTCATTTTGATGCATCACTTCTTCACATTTGAAGAAAGTGATCTGTCGAAATTTTACATTTTAGGTTTGGCGGGAAATTCAAAATTTCAATATTCCCTTATTTCTACATATCTACATAAATTATCTCATTTTTGCATTTCTCTATGACATTTGACATGCAATATGTGATTTTGAAGCTCTTAAAAACGAAAATTTCATTTAAAATGTATTACATTTTTAAAAATTATAATTAACTTCCTAAAATAAAAAATAATTTCGGTGACATTATTTATTATTTGAGGACAATTTCCAAATGTTCAACCAGCACCCCGTTGCATTGGTAGATAAATAGAATTTATTTGACAAATAAATCACTGGCATACAATTATGCTTGCCCTGTAGGACACAGTATACTTATACAAAATGTTTATAGAATGTTAATATTTGATAGGTTATGTAGTATATAGTAGCAATTTTTGCGTTTTTGAGATGCTGGATTTAAATAGTACCAAAAATGAGTAGGCAGCAGATACAAATGGTTAAATGACAAACAATTTTTACATTGGCAGGATTGTCGCGTTTAAAACATTTGTACCTTATTGCTTTTTCTTTAACCATTCCAGCAGGATAACGTACTACGCTGAAAGCTGCCGTTGAGCTGTATGTACGTTGCATTGAATGTTGCGGCACAGTATCTAACAGCTCCTTAGTTTGTTTGGGTTACTACTGTCACATTCTTTGTCCAGTCTCCAGTTTACATTCTAATGCTAAAGTACCTTGGGAGCGTGCATACATTTTGTTGTACAAAAACCGATTTTGAACCCCCACCCCCTCTTTTTTGGTATGTACGTCCATGTAAAATGTAAAAGGATAGGCATATTTAGCCCCTATACCACCTCTTCCCCCAAGGTGTACCACGAATTTTATGCACGCTCCCCAGTACCTTTCTAATAGTTTTAATACAAAATCTTCTACTATATTTAATTAACCATTTGACAACTAAGTCAGGAACACACTTAAAAAGGTATTAACCCGGCTACAAATGTATCACTAATCGACAATCAATTGATTTATACAAGAATAGTAATTAGATAGGTATTGAAAGGTAATTCTATTTAAGTCTACATTAAACATATTATTATACGAGTAAAAGTCATTCGAAATAAAATCATAAATAAATTGATCCAGTATTATGCAGGGAAAAAAGTAGGGCTTACTCTATGGTTACACACACTATTAAGAGGTCGGATTTAATTTAATTATTGAATAATTACAAAACAATGCTTTATTACTCAATATAAATTACTGAGTCATAATAAAATACAATAAATATACAGTCATACGCCTTCTTTTAATCATAGGTTTGGGTTTATAAAAATAGGCGGGAGGATAGGGGGGGCACTATAATTTTTACTTTTTTGTTTTTTTTACTTTTACTAATACTTTTTCCAGGTTGTTCGATATCGTATCTTGGGACCTGGAAAGTAAAATTTAAAAAACTATTTTTATTTTGGTCACTAACCGAAGTTAAAAATTGTCAAAATTTACAAGCGATTATATGGAAAACGTAGATCCTTCCATGTTCGATGGTAAATTGCAGCTAAACGAAAACGAAAATACGGAATATCTCTTCTGGAGTCCCTAGGCAAATGTAAAAAATTCTCAAAAATGTGAAAATATTTCATGTAGGCTTCACCAAAATTTTGATCTATTTGTTCGAAATTTTGTCCCTATGTTGGTAATGAGGCACATTCAAAACCCTATTCTCAACAGCTGCAGTCGGGCAACGGCCGGAAATTTATAAGTAGCAGTAATTCATAAGACGGCGTTGAACTACGTCATAAATATTCGCTGTTTTTATGTTGCCTTTTTCAACGCTGCCAGTCATTGTTTAAGTGAAATCCCTCCAACCAACAAGTGGGATTAAACCGATTAGCTCAACGTCTTTTACAAATATTCTCTCAGAATTGCTGCGAAATGTCTGTGATGTTACACTGGTAACTAAAAACTACCACACTACCGCAGTGGTTTCATTTTTCATTACGTGTTTTAGAAGCTACGAAAGCAACCAATTCCGTCGAAAATAATTCTCACACTAACTTAAATATTTTAAACGGACTTTGGTGCAAATATATACCCGCTATTTCAACGCAAAGTGTGTGAGAGAGCCACGGCATTTCACTAAGCATCTGGAAGTCAGTGCATATTTTATACATTTGACTTATTTTTATATCTTAAAAAAATACATTAAAATGTTATCTGAACTCCGGGTTTACCCCTACTTTCCCTTCGTTAATGTGTTAATAGAAACTTCTAAATATCTCTTAAAAGATAATTGTTAACGTACTCTTAAACAGTCATGGTTTTATGTATAATCATCTTATAACCTTTATATAAGCTCCATGCAAAGTTTCATTTTCCTAGAAAATGTTTAATTTTATTATTACTTTACAATTTTTCCTTGCTTGGTAGTAGAAACTAACTTTTGGTTTTAAATATGACACTGTGAATTCATTTGATCCTTGAAGCGCTTTTGCAAATCCAAAAAAATTTTAAAAGTTAGAAGAGTAAAATCAAATTACATTAACTAAATAAAATTAAAATCACCACAAGTTGCTTCCTCTAACTTGTATGCAGTAGAAGCTACTTTATTTCAAAAGTGGAAACAGTAATATTTTATATTGCAAAAAAGATTAATATACGCAAGAGCAAAACAAAAACTTTTCGAAATCTGGAAATAAACGAGGAAAAGATGTTTGGGATGTAGCAACGTATTGATAAAAAGTCAGGATTTTTGTGATGACGTAGTAAATGTCCGCAGCCCGGAGTAAATTATTCTTTTGTTGTGGCACAAAAGTGCTTCGGTTTCTTTTATGTACTTTCAAGAAATGATGGCAACACGGCATCTGTGGTACCGTGAAAGCCTCTACATGTTTAAATTTTTTAAATGGCTTTAAAATAATCTGCTATCAAAAGCGTTGAGTATAATATTCCAATAAAGTAGTCAGATGAGAAAACCAAAGCGAAATAATTAAGAACTGAGCTGCTTTGATAACTTGCAGCAGAGTATAATAAGTCCTTATTGCTATAATATAGCTAATAGTACTCTAGTATTATTAGCGTACTGCATTTACGTACCCCACAATCCATATACTCTCTCATGTATCATTTCAACAAGTAGCCCTAACATTTTGAATGGCATTAATGTCTTAATTTAATCGCCCAGTATCACAAAATATTCTCCGTTTTCATGTTAACTGATCAGAGTTATAATTATTTATAAACAATATAATTTTCTTAATTATTATATTTTTTAAGCGTTTCTAGAAGGGTAAATTGGATTATTGAGTTTATCTTCAAAGTTTATTTTTGTTGCTTTTTTTATTAGAGAAAAAGCATTGAGCCAGGTTGGCGTATTTTAACGCCGCTTGATATGTCAATTTAGTTTTATTTGTATTAAATCCCTTAGTTACAATAAAATATCAATTTTAATAACGTATTTAAAACATTTAAAATTTGTAGTACTCTTTTAGTTACTTGGGATGTATTTTGCATGTAACTCTAGGATTTAACCGATTGTTACCAAAACGTCTTCTACTGACCCTAGACACTTCCACTAGTATAAAGACTTGAGTGCATTTTGCGCTGTTCGCGCATAAAAGGCGCGCGCATTTTGAAAAAGTGCTCGACTTTCAAAATGGAAAAATCCTTATGGGATTTAACATGTGAAAATGATAAAATCCAGGTCCCTCCCTGTGTTTTTTAATCATTTTTGGCAAAATCTTAAAATAACTTCAAAATACCAAAAAAAGTTGCAAAAAGTTGTAATTGCGAGTTTAAAGCAAAAACAGCACAAATAATTGTTTGAAAAGTATGCCTGTCATTCATCCATATCGTCGGTGAAAAGTCATTCTGTCGTAAGTCCAGTGCACAGCTAAAATCATTCTGCCGCAAGTCCATACGATTGGTAGCTGCTGTCGAGGTCGCTTTCGCGTTGTCCTTTGCATTGGGTGGGGTGGTATGTTACTGAACACTTATTGTGCTCATAACGTACACTTAGGGGTCGACCATAAAAGACGTAATAAAAATTCGATTTCCAGAACATTTTCAAAAACACTTTTGGAAAAATGTAAAATGTTCTATTTACATGTTTTTCGAAAGTTTAACAAATAAAATTTTGATTATTAAATAAAACATTTTGCGCTTTTCAAAACCCTGCAAATAGGACATTTTACACTTTTCAAATACATGTAAATACAATATCCTTGAGTTTTCGTAAAGCATGTAAAAAGAACATTTTGCACCTTTGAAAAGCATGTAAGTAGAACATTTTGCACCTTTAAAAAGCATGTAAGTAGAACATTTTGCACCTTTGAAAAACATGTAAATAGAACATTTTACATTTTTGAGTAACATTTAAATAGAAAATTTTGCGCTGAGAAAGGAGAAAAATATCGTAATAATTATTTCCCTACTTTCGGAAAACAATAACTAATGTAGGCAGGAAAAGCTGGCCGAAGTGCTGCGTTTCCTAAAATGCACTAATTAATTATTGGTCCTTGCTTGCTATGAGAGATACTGGCAATGTGGGGAGAAACTATGACCTATTGCCTACTAACTAATGGGATGGTGTATGGTGAGCAATATTACTGGATGTATGCTGTATGAATCGAACGAATGAAATGATGTACTTACAGATAGATACTTAAGTTATTATGCAGTAATTTGGAAAACACAGTATGCAATAATTAACCGAACGTAGGTATGGATATATATTGTTTAAATATACGAATTAATATACTTTACTTTATTCAACGTAATGGAAAAGAAAGGACTGATGTCCAGAAAACAAAATGAAAATCCTAACTGAATGATACGCTTAATTGATTTTAATAAAAACGAAAGGAAATGAAAAGCTAAATATTTATGATTATTTTCGTCCAAATATTTTATAATTAGTAACTTAATAAAAGATACGATACCGTTGGATGCTTACTCGATCAGAATTCGTACAGTCCAAGGGATGGGGAATCCAAAATATAAAACTTAATAAACGAAGATTGTAGAATTTAATGACCTACGACCTTTTATTTTTAACGATTACAAAACTATTAATCTTAAAACGAAAAACTACTTTCGAAAATATAGTTTCAAAGAATACGGAAATGAAATACGAGTCAGAGATATTTCAACGAATAAAATAAATGTACAAAACGAAACTTTCTACGAGCGAAATAAAATTTAGATGTTGCAGTAAATCCAATTCAAAGCCGACTCCCAGAGATTTGAAAATCTCTGCCTGAGGAAAGCTCTCTGAGACGCTTCCTCTCACGTCCCTATGTTCGCTACGGGGGTTGGGGTTTATTTTCCTCCTGATCGAATTCTGACGAACAAGCCTCGCATCCACGGATCCTTCTCGAGTTCTTCAGCTCCAAAAGGATTTCTTGAGCTCGACGATTATTTTTCTTTCAAATCCTCACCCAAGGGTCGACGTCCGCGCTCGACGTCCGAACGGGCAACCGGAAACGGAAATGAAACTGAAAATAATTGATGTGGAACGAAACTGCACACACATTAAATTATTTTCCTACGTTCTCTTTTATTTAACAAAATAATTAATTGATCCACCAACACAAAACGGGATCACGAAAAACTTTAATAGAAATTACATGAAAAAGGCACAAACCTAATTTGCCTCGTACAAAATTAAATAATTTGATTAATATGTCATAACAAAAAATTAATGATTCAAATCTATCTTCTCGGAGATCAGATCGTAGGCACAAAACGGTAAGTCAAATATATATACCATTATTATGGTTTGAACTATTCACTCGCTGATGAGTGATGGGAAAGATTCCTACTTACTACAGTCATGAATTTTAAATGCCCAAAACGTCATGTGGGCGAAAATGAAGAAAAATACGTTTCTACGAGTTACTACATAAAATGCCCAGGTACTTACTAAGTGCCAGGCTCACAAGACTACATCAAAAGTACCTAACGTTGTATATCTTATAACTAACACTACGAAACAAAAGTACCAATAGGCACATAATAAGGCAATGTCAAAACACAAATACAAAAAAATTTTCTATCTCAGCCAATCGGCATATGGCCGTGGCTCAAAAATCAAAACGATAAATTTTCTTTGGAGTACGTTACTCATAAACTCCCACACGTTTCCGAATCAATCTACCATTGACAGGGGAAATGGCCCATCCGAATTTTACCATTCCCAACTTAGCTGGAGCCACGATTGGAGGTGGGCAAAGCTCAACCTCTGTGGCTTCACTGCCGTACTCTACCATATACACTTTCGGATCACTCGGATTTTCCGGAGCTTCATCTACACTTTTTCGTTTGATTCGGGGCATAACAACAGCCAATGGTTTCCGAATCCTATATCGGTGATATGGTTTCGACTCTAGTTTCATTGCTCGGAACTCAAGTTTTAAACGCTGAACACGGTCTTTTAGAAGATCATTTTGATTCATCGCGAACCATCCGATTTTCTCTCCTTTTTCATCGTAGTGTTCGTCCCATCTTTGAGGAAATCCGGCGTATTCTTTCTCAATTTCCAACTGATCTTCAGCATGGAACATTTTCTCGGGTACGATTTCTTTCTCATCTTCTTTTTCAGTGTCCTCATCGTATCGAGGAATTTGCCTGTAAATCTGGAAACTATCACCGGAGAAATCAACATTCACGGACTCCACGAAGGGTCCCCGTACTATCGCCGCTACATATGGACAATCTTCCATCTATGTGCATTGGAAGGTGGGAAGGAAATCAAAAAAAATAAAAATAAAAAGTAAAAACTTCCCAATTATAACCTTTGGACATAGAACGGTAAAATTGTGAGTCTACTTTCGTAGGCTGACTGAAGCTTAAATTTCTTCAAGCGGCGTTAAAATGAATTTTTACAATCTTGTATTTCCGCTGTGAAGGGTGAATCCGTAGAATCTCCTCTATACGCCACTTCAACAGCCTCAAATACCAGCACGACCTCTCCACCTCTCCTTGGCTTGTCTTTCTTGCCCCGCTTTACAGGTCCAGACCTCAGCTCAACTCCTGATGGCTCTCTATGTACACCGCTGAGCCGGTCTACAGGTCCAGAGGTAGTCTCTGATGCCTCGGTCCAAGGTGTAGCGGAACCCCAGACCGGTCGACCTCCTTCTGATACAGGTCCTAAGGTGGACCCTGGACTCGGTCGGCGGGTCTGGTCTTCACGTCCGTTGCTGCGAGTATGGCTCCTGAGCACCCGACCTGATTTGGGCTCCGTGGTGAGGATGTTGGATGTAGTGCGTTCAAGCCGTATGCCGGTACTGGTACCTACCTCAGTACTAACACTTCGTGTAGAGACCGCTTAACAGGTCCACTGGTAGCAAAGTATGAATATGGGCAATACGAAACAAGACCGCTTGACCGGTCAACCCAAAGTTATGTTATGCTGCCGTGATCCCTAGAGGTTTGGGGTAACACGAAACCGACCTATCACTCACACAATGTTATTATATGGCCCCCCTGTGCCATCCGCCATATGCAATAATATACGCACAGATACAGGTAAGTCTGGGGAAAACTATCTTCACAAACTCCGACTTATTAATCACGTTATCGGCGTCTCCGACTCAATTATTGTCTGTCTTTTAGTCAGTAATTAATGTCACTAAATACCCGGATACTCCGGTATAAACACACACATAAATTATCACACTATATAATATAATACACAAATATTACAAAAACCCCAATGGTGGCTAACAACAGCCACACTGCATTCTATACACAACTGACTGAGGACTCTATATTCCTAAGCGCAGCTTTTCCACCGTCTACTCTTCGTCGGGTCTGGTAAAGGAATGAATCTTTTTGGCTCAGCTCCGCAGATCTAAAACGGACGCACATACCAACTGCCAGTGACTGCCCGTGAGCCCTCATTGGCTACCTCCGCCAGCTAAGCCTGCCCTTCGTCCTCTTTCTCTCATTCTCTCGATCGTCTGCTCCTCGTCCAACTTCCACATCGCAGTTCCCCAAACTGCTACGACCGAGTGCCTACACTTACCTACCCTGGCTGTCCTGACCTAGATGTCGCCTATGCCTAATATTCCCTAAGCCGATTTCTCTCTCCCACCGTCCAGTGGCAGATTCAGGATTTCAAAAATACAAAATGTTCTAACATCGTCTTAAGTTGCAAACTAAAGTGATTTCACTGGAGAATGCTCTAATACATGATTTTGAAAAATGCAAAATGTTATAATTACGTGTTTATGAATATAACATTTTGTTTGCAAGAAATTCCATTCCAACAAAATTCCCAACCAAAAATTGGGATTTATTGAATTAGATCCGATTACATATTCGGGACATGATAAAGTAATTAATACTTTAATCCCTATTACCCTATTAGAAGTTCAAGAGAGTTTTAAAACCAGGGTGTTTTGGAGGGAGTTTTAGGAGTTTAGGGCTCTATGGTGCTTTCAATACTCCTGGCGCGAAACGCATGGAGTTTCAAATTGGTCAACTCTACTTGTTACTCATATGGACCAGTTGTACATATCGCACAGAATACACGCCGTTTGATTTTAAGTGTTTGAAAAAGCTAATATATGAAGCAAAGATAATTGGTCACCGTGTAGAATTCAATGCAAATAAACTAAAGTATGTTTAACAGTTGCTTGAGAAATGTAGACAACAGTTCCAAAACAAAGGTAAATGAAGGAATAAATTAAAAACATTGCTTCGTAACAATGCGGCAGGAGCTGAAGATAGTCATTGGTTTTCCTGTTTACATTTACTTTCTTCTATTTTTACTCCTTACTTCAAAAACTTACCACAACAAAATAGTAGTCAAATTGAAATTCCTCACTTTTTTCTTAAAATCACCGTTGTTCATGTACACATTCCACATTCTTTGTCTTTAAATGTAAACAATTATTACTAAAAATCTGAATTGTACTGTAAACTATTTAATTAAAAAAGAAGTGATCGACATTTTTGATTTTATCGTGAATAGGGAAATATTAATTTTACGATTAGTCAGATTGAGAGAACAGCAATTTTGCTTCTTCAGTAGCAACGTATTACTTCAGTCGAATTTGAATTATTCCCAAACTGCTTTGAGATAAATCAATATTATGTGAAAAGGACAAGGAAATTTTGAAAACTAATACTCGGAGCTATCATTCTTTCTAGAAAATTATTTTTAATTGATCGGAATTCAAAACATTCTTTTAATAAGTATGTATTGTGGCAATATTGCTGAAAATGTTTCCGTACGGAAACAAATTAGGAATCACTTACAGATTCTGGAAAAGTTTAAAAATTGTGACGTGGACTTACTATTTAGCCTAATATTTGCGTATCTTTTCTAAAACTATTTTGAATTTCTTGGTTTAAATAAACAAAACTTGGTTTCCTGTTTTTTAAATTGTACATTTCTTTACTGATTTCTCTCATACCCGTATAATTAGGAAAAACCAATCGTACACGCTTACTTTTAATCAAGGCAAATTCTCATGTAATTGGCAAACAATAATGGCGATAGATTTTTATGGCAACGTACGTGATTCCATTATGAACATTTTAAAACATTTTTTTTTCAAATCTGTCTTCAAAATTCAATTAATGATTTTAAAAAGTCAATATTTCAAAGTTTTAAATTTACCAGTGAATTAATAGATCAGTAGAACATGGTCTAGTTGTGCGGATTTTTCAAAATGTACTGCAATCAATATCTCCCAATTCTGTTCACTCAAAATTTTGGGAATTGAAACTAACAAGTTTGACACAAAAAGATGTGCAAAGTAATAACATTATCATTTCGAGCATATTTAAAAAATTGCATTTCCACACAAATATTTTGGTTTTACTGCCAATAAGATATTATTTCTTAATGTAAATTTTAACACCTTCTTGCCTTCCATCTTACACTTACAGGGGAATGACGCGACATGCAATACCCAGATTTCACTAAGGCCCATTTACAAACATTGTGCTACTTTTCAATTCCACAGATGTAAAGTAACTCGAATGCATTTTGCGTTGTTTGGCCACAGTGGCCCGCCAAAGCTTAAAAAGATTCAAATTTTAGAACTTTGCCGCCCATAACTTCTACAGTTCTCATCGGAATTTGATGAAATTTAAGTTTATGCAATCCTTAGGCTACATTTAAAAACTTAATTTCAGGACAAAAAACGCCATTACCTTCCGACTTCTATAATAACCAATCAGCGAACTTTGACGAATTTATTGCCCCGGTTACCACTGGTGGGGAAAAATTGGTGGCAAAATTCTGTTAAATTCCGGTGCTTAACCACAATTATCTTGTATTCGTTATATATTCATGGCAGAGGTTTAATGACTCCAACGTAGTTAGGTATGTAAACTCATTTACTTATTGGTAGAATGGAGAGCAATACAAAAACTTCTTGAAAAACTGCATCGGATTTAATTTTCATTGTCTTTTGGTTCTGAAAATTTGAAACATAAATATATACAACTACTCCTAACACGATGCATATGAGAAAACTAAAGTACGTAGTTATTATTATCTACATATTCGTCATTTAAATTATTTTTACAGATATTACACCACATAAATTACCGTTGACTATTACGGGTTGCACGCCGTTTACTTTGAAGAGGCGCAAATTACACATGAAGTTATAGTGTAGGTGTAACGTGGTTAACGCAGTGCTTTGTGACTACAATTTGGAAATAAAAGTGGAGCTAAACATTTTAAAAATTTAAATAATTGTATAAAACAGAGGTTTATAAACCTTTAAAAAAATCTATCAATCTAAATCGAGAAATAAATTGCAACTAAAATGGTTTTTTTTAGCTACAGGATTTAAGCTGGAGAATGTAAACACATGTTCGCGTTTTCATGATTTGAAGATGTGCTTACTCCCAGTTCCCAATACGATGCCTATTGATTGCTTATGGTGTAGCTTTTCTTTTAACTCCCGCTCTTTTATTTTAATTAGGTATACATTTTCTAATGTTAACGTTTGTTGTAACCTTCATTTTGTAATGTATTTAAATGCATACAATTTTTACTGAAATCCGGAATTGTACTGTACACTATTTAAGTCAAAAAATTGAATCGACAAATTTCTTTTTAATGTGAATTGGGGAATAAAATGTTTTCTGTGATTAAGAATGAGAGACCGCCAATTTTACTTCGTCGATAACAACGTATCAAAAATTAGGAAATTCCTAATGACTCAAATTGTGACGCAATCTCACTACTTATCGTTAGCATGATGTTTTCGTGTCTTTTTTGAAATTATTTGGGATTTTGTAGTCTAATAACAAATCTCGGTTTCTTTTTTTTTCAAGTACTGGTTTCTGTGATACTGTCATACGCGTAAAGCCTAATCTCTAAAACACAAATTATTCCTTACTCTGCTGTTTAAAATGAATTTTTTGTCAATTTTCCACTAACCTTTACGCTTACTTTTGCGTCATGAATAATAACGAACGTTATTGAACTTCCCAAACAATGATCTTCATCCACGGAAGCTGTCTTGAAAATTCAAGACTTTAAATCAAGACTAACGAAAACATATAAATAATCCTTTTGTAAGCATAAACAGATTAGTTTTTTCCCTTCATTTCAACTTCATGAGTTACGAAAATTTCAAGACGAAATCAAGATTTTCAAAAGTCTCGACGTTTCAAGACTCTCGAGATCAAGACTTTCGAAATCAAGACATTCAGAAGTCTTGAAAATTCAAGAGTCTTGAAATCAAGACTTCCGAAAGCCATTAAAAAAATCAAGACTCTTGACAAAATCATTAAATAGTTAAACAGTTACGAGTATGTTAAGGTTTAAACACAAAATTGTAATTTATCTTTATTGTGATTTAATAGACTTCGTGCTCCTGTTTGATTAATAAACTTACTAGTTAGTCCACTTTTATGAATTGTATTTGGAATTAATAATTATTCATGTATCAAATATCAACTTGCAACTCTTTTAAATACTCTTTTTTGACCGCTAACTTCAGTACTTAACAGCTCAATAATATACAGTATAAATTTCTAACGGCGTTTAGCTGTAGCGATGAAAATAATATAGTGATATATGCCGATAAACAGGAATACATTAATTAGTACACAGTTTTAATTATTTTAAATTATATTCAGTCTTCGAATTCCTGAATATGTGATCGGATCTAGTTTATTAAATTCCGAATGTTAGTTAACCCTGTGGCCTATCAGATTGCCCAAGATTCTAGCGTTGAGAAACAATACTTTGATTTTCCAACAATCTACTGATCAAAGGACACGTTAAAAATTATAAAATATTCAAACGGCGTTTAACAGAGCTGCCGACAAATCTGTTTGCTGCATTATTCCGTGTATACTAATGATGGCCCAAGACACCACAGTGATTAAATCGATTAAACGTAAACTTGATTAAAAATGTTTAACATTTTTGGTGTGGAATATTCGCTCTCGTTTCCAATACATTTAAAGTAAATAATTTCTTAGTTATTATGAAAATACTAAATAAAGCAACAGGTAGTTGTTTCTTTTTTTTAATTCATTTGAGAGGACGATTTCATAGTGATCAAACATTATGGTCACAAATTATATTTCGATTTTTAAATTATTATGTCTGGATTTTAAAAATTTTCAAATCCATTATCTATGCAGTTGATGGAGTAGCATCCTTTGTATGGGCAATGTTAGTTACTAATATAGTGACCATTGGAGACATGGGATAGTGATCGTGACTCATCAGACCCGATCCCGACATAAGACGTCAGTATATTATATTATGCAAACTACTGTTTTCTCTGGACTAAAACACTGTTTCTAGTCATAAGAATTTTTCGAAATGTTTTGCGTAAGTTTTAGAGAATGCAAATTACGCTTATTTTCACTCTTTTTCAACCAAATAATATAGTTTTGTGTCTTTTATGTTCAATTGAACAAAGAAAATTGCCATGCTTCAAACATTGAATGTTCAAAAACGACTCAAATAAGACTTTTACAAATGCGGCGACGTTTCGGGCAAAAATCAGGATTTTTGTGATGATGTTATATGTGCACAGCCCCTGCCGAATTAATTTGAATGTACCTACCATGGTGAAAGTTTAGTTTCTGACATTCAAGATTGTAGTTTAAGGGGACGTATGCTGTGCTTAAGCAACCCCGCGCAAAAAATAATAAAATATGCAACCTACAAAAAATAGTACATCGTAGGGTGGAATTTATTTTCCTTCAGACGAGGTATAAATTCTGAGCGGCGTCAAGGTTTAGTAATTCTTGGTAATAAAGAATAAAGTATTTAGTGCAAATTTTTCATTATAAAATTTATATTCAATCTTCGAATTTCCGAATATGTAATCACGTCTAATTTTTAAAATCCCGATTGTTGGTTGAAGGGATTTTACTCGCACTGACTCAATGACTGCCAGCCTTGAAAGGGGCAATACAAAGACAGCAAATTTAAATGACGTAGTTCAACGCCGTTTCATGAATTACTGCTACTCCGAATTTTTCCTCAGCTGCAGCCCTTGAGAAAGGGTTTTGCAAGTCCCTCATTACCAACATAGGGACAAAATTTCGAGACAATAGATCGAAATTTTGGTGACCCCTACATAAAATATTTTCCCATTTTTGAGTAGGTCATACATTTGCCTAGGCACTCCAGAAGAGATATTTAGTATTTTCGTTTTCATTTAGATGCAATTAACCACCAAACACGGGAGGATTTACGTTCCCCATATAATCGCTTGTTAATTTTGACGATTTTTAATTTCGGTTAGTGACCAAACTAAAAATAATTTTTGGAATTTTGCTTCCCAAGTCCCTAGATACGACATATTTTTTGAATGCCCGTTCTATTGTCGCAAAAAACAGCATACGCGCCCTTAACTACTACAGCGACGCTTTATCCGATTGTAACTCTATCAACGAAGGTTGTTGTAAACTGTAAACAAGAAAGCGGAGGAATTTTTAGGCGGCTTCAAACTGATCTGCTGACTTAGTGTTTTTGCTGCAATATTCTATGTGTACTAATTTATTTACAATACAACACAATAGCATTTGTAATTTGTGTCGCAAAAGTTGACAATTTTAAGAAATGAACTTTGCAATTAACGTGAATTGCATTAAACTGCACACAGAGTGCAAGTCAGTTGTCGGTCTCCATGGTTAAAATTACGATGCATGAAATTAAAAGTTCCTCAACAGTTTTGAATTCGACGCCGCTTACTCCCAACACTACTTTGAGATAGGTGACGATGATAATTAGCAATTTTTAAAACAAATCCAATGAGCTATAATATTTTTTAAAATCTTGCTTTAGTTTACCTACAATTTTGTTAATGTTGTGGCAGTAAAATTGGGAATGTTTTTTATATCAAAAATTAGAAATTGCTTGAGGATTCTGCATAAAATTAAAAATTGTGAAGTAGATTCAATAAAACGAGTAGTTGTAGTTCACTTTCATTTAAAATTAACTAATCGTGTTTGTATTGAAATCAAAAGAGATGACAACATATATTTTGGCTCGTAATTTACTTCTAGATTTTCGAAATGCATGATGCCCATTACTTAACTATGCAATCGATTAGGCATACTATTCATGTATTATTATATTGTTGACAAAATAATTCTAAATATGAGGATCAATAGAGTCGTGCGTAGCGGGGGTTTGGTCTTGACATGGAGTTGGTATTTTCAAATTGTTTTTTTCAAATACCCAATACTCAACACTAATTAAGAGGATCATTCGAAATTCTTTACATTTCGTTTGTAGAATATTTGCTATGGTTTCAAACATATTTTAAAATAATAATTTACTCCTAACGGTGTAGAATACTAATTGTAAGAGTAAGGTACGGAAATTAATTCACTGATCGTTAGAATGGATGGAAAAGAATACAAATTATGTTTGAAAAACTTTATTAATTATTAATATTATTATTTATTATTATTATTAACTTTACACGATTTTGAATCAATAATGTTAAAAATGTTTCCCTCCGCGCTATGCGGCTCAGTGGCATATTGGAAAATTGGTGTGTACTATAGTATTTAAATTTATTACTTTGACGCCGCCTATAAATGTCCAATGAGTTTTACTGAATTGGAACCCGAAGTTGGAAAGTTCCATCGTTTGTGAGTATGAGCTCGTACAAAAGTATCTATTTAGGCATGCCCGGTGTTGTTAGCCTTGCTTAACGTCTCAAAGGTGCCGAAAACTAATTACGTGCGTATATTACCTTGAAGCCATTTACTTATGCGCGTGAACTCGCTTCCATAAACACACGCAAGGCCAACCAAGCATGGCCATCACTTTTACTTTTCGAAATTTATGCTTCTATCATCCAGTTTAGCAAATTTGTCAGCTCACACAAAAATAACTGTGATTTGAGAATTTAAAATAATTTGCATTTTATAAATCTGTATTTTGTGAGCTCTAATTTCGAAACAGGTATCTTCAAAAGATGCGGTTTTTCTTTTAAGTATTTTTGAAAAGGAACAGATTTCTTTATTCACCTGCGATAAGCTTTTCATGTCAGTAAACATTTTCGTAATATATGTGTCGTTAAATACAAGAGTAGTTATGGTTCATCTCTCGACGTTTAAAACTTAACTTTATACGTACAGGGTGGGCCATTTATTCTGAACGATTCTAACAGGCTATAAAAGCCAAGCTTATAACTCAAATATAACCAGCAATAAACTAAAATAAAGACAATTTTTGGGTAATTTGTTTGACACCTCATTCATTAAAATCGGTTAAGAATAAGTTATAAATCGGCTTAACTAACAAAAATCAAAGTTTTTAGATTTTTTGGTCAATTCTAAAATTTATGTTTATTAACTCTGATTTAAAATTAAAGCAAAAAGCAATGCAGACTAAAAACATGGACTTTAAATATCCCCACATCAAAAAATCTGGCCAAAATTTTAAAAATAAAAAACTTTTTTTAAAAAATTTTCACATTTAAATGTTTAAATTTTGAAAATTTTGAAAATTTTAAAATTTTCTTTATTCTTTAAATTTTGAAAATTTTGAAAATTATCAGTTTTTTTTATGTGGGGATATTTGAAGTCCAATGTTTCTAGTCTGCATTGCTTTACGCTTTAATTTTAAATCAAAGTTAATAAACAAAAATTTTAGAATTGACCAAAAAATCTAAAAACTTTGATTTTTGTTAGTTAGGCCGTTTTGTAACTTATTTATAACTGATTTTGATAAATGAGGTGTCAAGCAAATCTTCTAGAAATTGTCTTTATTTTAGTATATTGCTTGATATATTTAAGTAAGAAACTTGGCTTTTATAGCCTGCTAGAATCGTTCGGAATCAATGGCCCACCCAGTAAAAGCAAGAAAGTCTACACTCAAATTTGAAAAAGGCTACGACACTTAGCACGAGGCTATTAAAAAAAGTTTAAACTAATTCCCATGCTTCATGTTCATTTTAAACTTTAAGGTAATTTTAGAATATAAACGGAGAATATGTTTAATTTGGTGAAGACACAAGATAAAATTATAACTTTGTTTAACGCCACTTACAATTGTTTCCTAAATTTGTACAAGTTTTTCGTGTAGAAGGAGGGCATTGTTGAAACTTAGTTAGATATTTAAATTAATGTACTTATTGGTAGAATGGAGAGCAATACAAAACATGAATAAGTAACTTTTCATCTATTTTGATGGGACTTATAAGTCAAGCTTAAGTGTTTATCGTTGTTGATAGAAATACATAATATTTATATAAACATAAATATTTAATCCGTCCGAAATGAAAAAATCCCAATTTTCGTAACTAGAACTGTGTATTTTATATTTTGCTACGAATACTTTGACTAGCACCTTTTTATTCAAAAATTATTAACTTGAGGAGAGCTAAACAAAATTTTTTTTTCAGATAATTACCTGCTTTTTGGGGAGCGTCCGTCAATAACGTTTAGATTTAGGGGAGGGAGAGAGGGAGATGGAAACGACCTATGTAAACTTCATCAATCCAAATAGATAAATTCCTACTTTCCCTTTGTTACGGTGTCACTAGAAGGAAAATAATCTCAATTTTCGTTGGACTGCCCATGTTTTGACTCTTGTCCTGGTCTCACGTTCTGCCTTCTATAAATTAATACTTCACTACTGAAGAAGCAAAATTGCGATCTCCATTTTTTAATGTATTTAGTTGTATTCAATTATTACTAAAAACCTGAATTATACTGTAGACTGTTTTAGTAAAAAAACTGGATCGACAACTGACAACTTTGCTTTTTATGTGATTTTACAAAATAATAATTTTGCTATTAGTCAAAATACAAGATGGGCAATTTTGCTTCGTGGTTATTCCTTACTTTACTATTTAAAAGGAGCTATTCGCCAACTCTTTAGTAACGCACGAATGCATTGGTTTTTGTATCAGTATTATTATTACTACGTCTGCAAGAAAACTCTTTGCCTAGTCTATGGCATCGAACAGCTCCAGAATTCTTGAAGCGACGTGAAACTGAATTTTTGCAATCTTTTATTTCCGTCTTCTACACGATTCATTGTGGACCCATTAACGTTTACGCAATAGTTTACTTTACCCGAATACAAACCCTTCAATCTATTTATCTCATTCATGTGAAGGCCGGATATAATATTTGTGTACTCGTTTATGATGTTATCTTTTAGAAATTCGCATGTCTCTTAAACTTATGAAACCAAACCTGCAAAGATTACACGTCGCTTACTTTTAATCAAGGTAAATTAACAGTTTCTTGACGAAAGCTAATGGCAATAGATTTTGAAGGCTACGGACATGATTTCAATATGAACATTTTAAAATATGTTTGTTTCAAATCTGTCTTCAAAATTCAAATAATGATTTAAGCAAGCCAATACCTTAAAGTTTTAAATTTACCAGTAAATTAATAGATCAGTAGAACATGGTATGGTCTAGTTGTGCGGATTTTTCAAACTGAACTGCAATCAATATCTCCTAATTTTGTCCACTCAAAATTTTGCAAATTAAAACTACAATTTTGACACAAAAGGATGTACAAATTAATTATATGATCATTTCGAGCATATTTCAAAAATTGCATTTCCACACAAATATTTTTGTTTTACTGACAATAAGATATTATTTCTAAATGTAACTTTTGACACCTTCTTGCCTTCCATCTTACAGGGGAATGACGCGACATGCAATACCCAGATTTCACCAAGACCCATTTCAAAAAATTGGCTACGCCAAAGCTTAAAAAGATTCAAATATTAGAACTTTACCGCCCTAAAACTTTTACAGTTCTTATCCGATTTTGATAAAATTTGAGTTTTCCTAATTCTTAGCCTATATTCTAATAAAAAATTTCAGGAATTTTTAAAATTTTAAAATTTTTATTTTTTTTTCAAAAAACATGCAAAAAATCTGTTTTTGAGTTGCAGTTTGAAAAACCAATAATTTGAAAAAAATGAAAATTTTGGAATTTTAACTCTTACAAAATTATTTTAGCTGTATAAGTTTTATTATCGTCGTGCGAAGCTATACACGATTTTCAACCAATGATATAGATAATGTTTCTGTCCCTCTGCGCTATGCGACTCGGTGTCATATTGAACAATCCGTGTAATATTCTATTTAAATTAATTACTTCGAAGCCGCTTATAAAATGTTTTAGAATTTTACTCACAATAGAAGCACAGATTTGCATGTGTAAATATTCTGAGCTCGGACAACATCATTCTTACTGGGATGGCTGCTGGATTTTGTTTTGCTTAACGTAGATCAACAGCATTTTTAAATTTTGATTCGTCGGAAATACCAACGGAGACATACGAAAACAATTATAAATGACAATTGTTAACATAAAATTCAGTTGCAAGTGTAGACACTTTCACCTGTTGCTATAACTTACGTTAGCCGAAAACATCAAAACCATTATTTGAATTCATACGATTTATTTTGGATTTGGAAAAACATTTAGTCTCAATTTCAGTTATCTTCGGGGCTTTGACTTTGGTGGCTTACGAGTAAACAATCAAACGTTCAAAAAATGCCGAAAACTGCAAAACGGGATAAGTCCAGTTTTTTTCAAAAATGAAATTATTTGTGTTATTTGTTCTATTAAACTAGATACGCTAGTTTGTTGAATGGAAAAGTTCAAAGTTCAACTAAAGCAATTGCTTTAAATATCCTAAATTTCGGCTTGTGGCAAAACGGGATAAGTCCACAAATTTTAATTTTTGAAAATTTTCTAAAACATTTAAAAATCCGTTTAGAATTATTAAACTAATACTCTAGACCATTAACTTGGCTAGAAAACAGTTTTTAGCTACTCTTATTCATTCATACTATTTTTTAAAATTTGTGAAAGTGAGGATGTTATGATAGGGAAAAATTTAAATCAATTATTAACTACGGATTCTGCATTTAAATTATTTATACATATATTATACCCTTTTAAATTACATTCGCCTATAGTTCGGGTTGCACGCCGTTTACTCTTAAGTGACGCAAATAATAATGCCGTACGAGCGAGGAGATGCAAGGTGTGCATGTTATTGGTTTGAATTAACAGTTTACAACTGAACAACAATAACAAAATACGTTGATTTTTCTGTGGACTGCCAATTTTTATATTTCGGGATGGGCCGGTTTACTGGTCTGCTCTTATTATGCAAATAAAGATTTAAAAAATCTATGCCTTTAAATTTTAAATTGACCAGTGAATTAATTGATCTGTAAACAATGGTCTAGTTGTGCGGATTTTTCAAACTATAATACAATCAATTTTCTCCAATTCTGTGCACCTAGAAGTTTAATAATTAAAACTATACGTTTAACAAAAAAAAAGAAGTGCAAATTAATTACAACATCATTTCAAACGTATTTTAAAACTTGCATTTCCATATACACAGGTAATTTACACTAGCAATAGGATATAGATATATCTAGTTGTAGCTAATAATTAAAGTATTTAAATGATTGAGATGAGGCAGCAAGTAGTTGTAGTTCACATTTATTTAAAATTAACTAATCGTGTGTTTGTAACGAAACCAAAAAATATAGCCACATATATTTTTAATATTAATTTACTTTAAAATGATCTAAGAAAACATTCGTTTACTGCAACAGCCTAAGCATATAAATGATCCACCAAACAACTTAGATTATCAAAACGTAACTTCATCTACTGAGGCAAATAACACAGTACTAAAATTACTACACGGCCCTAAACTGATCTGCGGATAAATCAGTTAGCTGCAATCTTTTTAATTTGTTTTTGTGCTCAACAGATTTGTTAAGAAACTTTAAACAACATGTGACTCAAGTTATAAAAGGGACTATCGCAGTATGGTACTGTGTGAGATGCCTGATGATTTCTGTGTCTGTGTCGCATGGTTTGAAATACAACTAATCATTCAGCAGAACCAAAACAAGAATGACTAACATTTTATCTATTTTGATGGGAATGACAATTCAAGTTTGACTGTTTATCTTTTTCGTTAGAAATACATTAAGTAATTAATATGTATGCAAAAACTAGCAATTAGAAAACTACAAAGATTCTATTTTTATTCCTCTACGTTTATTTTAACTGCATAGTTTTTAATGTTGACTATTCTCTGAATTACAATTTACAAATAAGGAAATTTCTTATTTAAAAAAAAATGTTAAAACATCGACCTTCAACCAAGTTACTAAATGTTTACCTTGCACGCGCACGTCGGCCAGATGTGTATTCTGCAGCCATAGAATTCTTCAAGCGGCGTTGAAATGAATTTTAGAATTTTTACAATCTTGTTTTTCCGTCTTCTTCATGATTCATTGTGGACCAATAAATGTTTACTAACCTTGAATAAAAAACCAGGAGTAAGGTATGTAATTTAATTTACTGTTTGCTAGATTTGAGAAAAATGCAAATAATTTTTAAATAAAATTATTGCTATCACATTGTATCCATGTTTTTTGTGATTTGTTTTTAAATAAATAGATTTTCGAATATATTTTATTTTCCTCGCAAATGTGAATATTATGGAATTTAGATCCTATTTTCAGAATCGAAAATCAGAATCGAACTTTTGACTATTGTCCTTGTATTTTCACAGAATCAAATGCTTATAATTTTGTTTGTATTTTGCAATTCTTAAAAATTAAATTATAGTATACGGAATACAAACCAGAGTGAAGCAAAATATTTCCCCTAAATCTTCGCATACATCTTTAATAATGGAGATAAAGACGCTTCAAATATCTTGTTGTTTTTCTTCAAGATTTTACAATTTACAATTTCCAACATTCTCTTCACGCACAGTCACATGAGGAGTTTTTTGGCAAAAGCAAACTTTACAGGAGCAAGAAATAATGCTTAAAAGGTGACAGGATTATGTTTTTGAAATCACTTTTTTTTACAGGTATTGTAACTGACGACGTTCTAGATTTCTGCGCGAACTTCTGACATAGATGTATTTGTCTATTGTTGCCCCTGCTTTTTTCTGTTTCATAGTTTTTAATGTTTACATTTGTATGAAGTTGAATTTTACAAAATCTAAACATTTTAAAATCTTTGCAACCTCCAATAGTAATAACTTAAAAGCGGTCACTGACCATTATGTATCCATGTTAATTTTTATTTTGATTGCAGTAAAACGTTTTTGTTTATGTGATTCAATACAAGCATATTTATGATGCATACGTTCACATTTTCGTGGGAACAATATAAAGTTGAGAATCTGTCCGTAGGGATATCAATAATCGTTTAAACTAAACTGGGAATCGCTTAAGGATTCTGCATGATAAAAATAGTGACCTAAACTAACTATTTCGTAAAATCTTTTCGTATATTTTCTGGATTTTTTTTTGGAATTTCGTAATTTAAAAGACAAATCACGATTTTTTGTTTTGTAATTAATAAATTTCTTTGCTGTTTTTTTTTCATACTGGCGTAATTTATGAAAAACTTCTTTTTCTTCTCATGGCTACAAAAATACTTTATTTTTTCCTTACTCTATTGTTTAAAAGGAATTATTTGCCAATTCTAGAGTAATCCACGAATGCGTTAGTGGTTTGCATCACTAAAAGTTACTTCACCTAAACATTGTGTACATCTTCTAAGGCAGCCTGCACTCTTAGAATTCTTCAAGCGGCTATTCTTGCTATTATTTCACCAGCACCTTTTTATTAAAAAAAATTATTAACTTGAGAACTATTAAAAACCTTTCTGCTTTTTGGAGAGCTTTTATCATTAATGTTCGGTTTTTTTAAGCAGGCGTGCTTGGGTGAGCGGTTAGGACTGCAGACTGTAACGAAATTTACAGTCTCAGACCCGGCTTCAATCCTCGGCCACTGCTAATCGTTTACGGCTCGGTGTTGTACGGTGAACGTCACTGGATGGTTGATTGAAACCCAATCTCCTTCGGTGCTCCTTAGTGACCACTACTTACTGCAGGGGCCTAGGGAATGAGACTCCTTTACTGTGGAGGAGGGGACGGGGATAGGTGAAAGGGTACAAAGACCGAGACGATCTAACGCGGTAGCCTCCTATTTCCTCACCCACAGTGACTGGTTGAGTCTGGTTGTATGAACTTCGGTTAAATCGACCCAATGAATGAATTATTATTATTATTATTATTATTATTATTATTATTATTATTATAATTATTATCATTAATGTTTAGTTTTAGGGTAGGGAGAGGGAAACGACCTATGTACACTCCAATAAATGGTTGAATTAACTCGAGTCACATGAGTGTCATTTGAGTTTTTGAATGAATTCATTTTTTTTTGTCTGTACAAAAGTGCACGTAATTTCGAAAATCCTAACTTCACGGCCACAAAAATAAATTTTTTATTCCTTACACTGCTGTTTAAAAGGAATTCTTTGACAATTCTCTATTAACCCACGAATTCGTTGGTATTTTATATCACTAAAAGTTACGGCGTCATTACATATCTCTGTTCAGGAAAGCTGCTTGCATCTTTAGAATTCTTCAAGCGGCGTTGAAATGAATTTTTATAATCTTGTTTTTCCGTCCTCATTACGATTCGTTGTTTAACAATAAACTTTTACTTACCAGATGTAAAAAACAATAAGTATTTTATGTAATTTAATTTACTGGCCGCTAAAATTCCGAAACATTATTTTTAAACGTTCTTTTTGTAATTTGTTTGCAAATAAATTGGATTTTATTCATATGTATTCTCCTATGTGCATATTATGGAATTTAATTCACGTTTTATATTATCAAAACGAAATAAAGTTGCCCACATTCTTTCTGAGATTAGAACACAAAATTTATAGGTAATTAGGTGTCCTGTATGTTTTTGATATGACTTAATAAGAGTTAAATATTAGTAAAATTTTCGCTCTTAGACCCAGCAGTTTAGTAGTTAGATCAGTCACCTGACAACCCGGGAGTAAGTGCCGACTGTAATCCGAAAATAAAGAAACTGGACCCGACTATTGAGTTTGGAAGTTCCTGTTTAAAGTTTAGTTTTATTACACCCGCTTCTCAGTTAAACAGTGATTTTAGAATATGTATATTAAGGATCTTCCATAAAGGATGTGTTCGTCGTATTCCTTCGTAGTCGTCAAGAAGCAAAACGTACTATTTAGATGTTTACCAAAAAAACATTTATTAAAGGTTTTTAAATTGTCCTTGAAAAAAATCGATGCAAAACTAAAAGCCTTGACTGATTGCACCTTTTAACAGTTATGAAACATAATTAAAAAGTTTTTTTGTTTATTATTCAGAAAAATAAGCGGAACCTTTTAAGGAAAAATATCTTCAATTTTTTATTGATGAAATTTAACCATGAATTTAGTTTTATAACAAACCTTGGCCTTTTTTTCCTAAAAACACTCGTCATTTCAAAATAACATAAAAGCCTAAAATATTCTATTTTAAATTTGAAACGGCTAAATTGATTCCTTCCAAAGTAAATTTTTAAATATCCTTTAATTAAATTTACCTTTACTACTATCAGGAAAAATAGAAATGCTCACGTGTGTAGAATGGTTGCAAACGAAATAATGGAAAAACATATTGTATAAGTATGCTCAAGGCTCGTTTCCCTAAATGTGAACATAAACGTCAAAGTGTGAGCAATGGAGGTGATGACGCAAAAGGCTATATACATACAGGTATACCCATGGTTGTATTTAGGAATTTCGGACTGTATCGTTTATGAAATTATGAATTTTAATTATGTAAGCATGGGAATTAAAAATTTAGGAGTCAGCAAAAAGTTATATGGTTTTGCAATGTACGTGAAAGTTTATACAATCAAAGTTGAGAAGCTAAAAGCTTTTTTTTTCATATCTCTACGTAACTTCCCTTTGCCTACACGTTAGCTGTATTTTATTTTCTCTATCCTTTTCGCTTAATTACCACACACAAAAGCTGAGTGCTCCAAATGCCAAATGTCAATTCAAACATCTACATACATATATTTGTATGCGTCAGCAAAAATACAGTAGTATGTACTAATAGTGCAGAGTGTGTCTAGCCTATAGACATTATTTAAAACCTAAAACCTACAGTCCAAGTACGCATTTCCTTTCCACATTTTGGCCGGTCTACATGTACCTTCTAAAACTCTCCAAGTGAACCGAATTTCTTTTTGAAAAATTTACTTTTTAAAAATTTGAACGTATACTAGAGCACTGAAATACACACGGATTGGAATTATATACCACACATTTTTTTTATGAGACAACATGGATTTAAATTCTAACTCAACTTGTAAGCAAATCCTGGAAGAGCGTCTCGTCGTACTGAAAATTGCCTTTGACAGACTTGAACAGAAATTCCACCAGAGGGAAAAATGGTGTGAAATCTTGAACCTTTGGATTTTAGAACAATTTGGTAAAAATTCGATTTTTTATTCATGAATTAAATTATTTGATTAGTTGTACTTTTGTAAAGTTTCGATCAATAAGTGATATCATATAATTAATTCTTTGTTGAAATTCATTTTGCTTGTAATGTGATGATTTTGTATTATGTAGTGGCGCCAAATTTGAAACTTGGAAAGGTTAACGTGCATAAATTACGTGGCACAATAAGCAAAAAAAATGTATCCCTTATTCCTTGCTCGTGTAAAAGGATAAGCAGCATGAACTCCTATACCCCCCAAATGTACCATGTAATTTATGTACGCTCGCTTAGGCCATGGCATTCATTCTCTTTCTTTTGGTATTATTTAATCGCTGGAACTTTTGAACGTTTCGTTAGATTTCAATATCGAGATGTATTGGCTGGACTTGATTGGGAGGACGGGGGTTGGCGATGGCGTGGACCCGGAGAGTGACGACATGATGAATGTTGGCGTGGGAGCGGGTGCGCATGGGCAGATGTTTGAAATGCAAAATTTGGGTTTTTACACGGAGATGCCTATTAGCATGGAGTATGATGACAGTCGCGAGGCTCAGGCTCAGGATCCACTAGAGTACTTGCAACAACGTTAGTTAGTTGTTTTATTACCTTGACTGAATTGAATAATTTATTAGCAAGGTGCTTAATTTTTGGGCTAAAAAATTGATGTAATGCCTATTCTATGCTAATTTAGCTTAAGCACTGCACTGTATGTGTTTGTCTAGAAGTGCTAACTATTGAATTCTATAGCTTTGTTTTTAATTGGCAAAACTTTTTAATGCTTATAAACTTGACAGGTGAAGACGAAGAGACGAGGAACGAAGTAGAATTCGGAATGAATAAAAAATGCATTGTGCCATGCTACACTTTTGTGGACCAAGATGAACGAGACGTTGAAGAAGGGGGAGAAATTCTGGAAAGCATCACTGGAGGAGAAGTGGAAAGTGTGGAAAGTTCCCTGGAAATAGAGACGGAGAAGGAGGCAGATTCCAGTAATAAGATCGACAACTTTGAGATACGACAGATTGAAAAATTTCTGCTTCTCAGCTAGAAACTATGTATGTTATGTAAGTTTTTAAAAAATAATTTATTCTCTTAATTTAAATCCAGGTAAAAGAAACGCGTGCGCTAGATTCGCCGCTAGTTGCGCCACGGGCGACGTAACATTGGAACATTTACTTTCCACGCCGCCGAAGCAAGGTCCTTCAACAACTGATATCGACGCGATCATAAATCGACTGGACGCAGCATCTTCAGATTTGAACAGGGAACAATTAAATGAGGCCAATCTCAACTCGTCACATGGTCCATTTCCCATCATTCCCTTCTCACAATCGCATTCCTCGGGAATGACGAACAATAAATCTGAGAGCCACAATAAAGATCAGCAGCAAATAATTCAACTTGGAAATCAAAATTCAGCGAATCCGCAGCAAAGCAGCATAATGGGTGGTGCAGAGGCTGATAATAATTGCATGCAGTTCCCACTTACATTGGTTCCCCTGGCCATCGCACTCACCCCCTCTCACCCCGAATCAGCCGCACCAAAACCAATCCAATCTGCGCATCCATCTCCCCAAGTTCAAGCAGAGATGCACCAGATGCAGAAGGGAAAATCCCAACCACAGGAATCTGGACAAGGTAAAATACATAGGCATTCAAAAAATCTCTTATTTTTATTAGCTTCAAACTTTTTTGTGGAGCTTTTTGAGGTTTGAAACTTTTCCCAGAATATTCTTCTCAAATAGTTTTTGTTCAAATTACAGGTGTTGACAAAATTAGAGTGGGCTCTGCATCCTCACCGAACAGCAGCAGCATTTCGAAGGAGACCCACTTCCCGTGCAGTCGCTGCCGAAAGAAATTCTGTTCCCTGGTCGCCGTTGAAGCCCACATGAAGACGCACCGTGCGAGGCAACGGGAGAAAATCGGCCATTGTGAACACTGCGGAAAAGTTTACCGAACATTGAAATTTTTTCAGAAGCACTGCGTCACCTGTGTCATGGACACTAATAACAAGAAGTCGAGCAAGTGTACAAGCGTCCACAGCACTCACATGGCCGCAAGTGACAGCAACGCTAAGAAATCCAAGTCTGAGCATAGTACCTGCAGCGCCAGCATCACCACTGGCATCGGGCCTGGCCCTGCAACTAGCACTGGAGCTGTGAAGAAAAAATCAGCCGAGCCACGACTTAGCCGATCCAAGGCGGCAAAGCGCGAGAAGGCGCTCTTAATTTCAAATATGTGTGGTAATATTTCAAAATCAAAGATGACAACAGCTAGCCCAGTCTCAATGTCAGCTGGGACTGGATCGAGTGTAATGGTAACAGAAGTAGCTACTTTGCCACCATCATTGGGTAGGGGGTCGGTGATAATAGGCTCCAAGACTAAGAAACCCAGGAGCAAAGAAATAAATTCAGTTCAGGATATTGCATCGCTGCCCACGTTGTATGAGCCGAACGCGGATGACCTGGTCCATCCGTCGTTTTTCAGAAATTTCCTCGCTGCCGGAGCCGGAGTTCAAGTCCGAAGTAAACCAACCAAGTCTCCCCCAGGATTCAAATCATCTTCATCATCAGCCAATAAGGGTATTCGAATTTTTAAAAAAATCATGTGCACATGCTACCATCAAGAAACTGTTGTTATTTTCTAGTTAGGATGAACACGTGGTTAGAAAACGTCTGTGGGGGCGTATCCTATAAAAGAGAGGGGTTAACTCAATTAATACCAATAACACAAGTTTATTCTCGTGAGCTGGTCCCATGCACCAGATCTCTTTATTCACTCACAAGCTCCCCTTCATCCACTGTGTGGATGGATGGGATAGGAAATGTAGTAACTTTTTCACTTATTTTAGAATTTATTAAAATAATGTGCTACGACTGCAACTGTTGTAAGTAATTAACTGTAGCTCTGATCTTGTAACTTTTTATTTAGGTAATTTACCAACACCAGTGCCAACACTAATGAAAGTTCCAGCTGATAAAATCAGCGGTGATGGAAGGTCATTGGACCCTTACGACTTAATCCCGAGCCCAGCAGCGAGGCCGAATTCTAACTCAAATTCGAACTCGCAGAGTAAATATCACTACAGAAGTCCGAGTGAGAAGCGTCAAGAGAAGAGTGACGAGGAGGCTGTTTTGGTTTTTAACTGCAAAGTGTGTCGTCTTCCATTCCCGACGCTCGAGCAGTGTCGTCAACACATTATAACCACACACTTGGAACAAGTCCTCCAAAAGACGCCAGTCTATCTTGAGTCGACGGCGACGGCGGGGGCAAAGACGCCCAATACTCTATCAAGCGCAGTATCCCCATTCGCAAGCAGAATATCGTCTACAACAACAACCACCACCACTAACACAACCCCGTCTGTAGTTTTATCTATAGCTCAGCTATACCCTCCTTCTGCACCAGTTTCAGTTTCAATCCTAGCAGCAGTCTCACTGAAAACAGTCACACCCACAACCACTACAATCCCCAACTTGGATTTCCATTTAAATGACTACCAGCAAAACCTGAGCCCATTGCACAGTCAGTTCAACCTGAATAACACAGCCACAGCCTTTCCACCACTCTCCTTCCCAAGCACCATGCTCAGTCCCACAATGACCACGTCCATTGGTGGCTTCACGAATTTCACAAATTTCGCAGACATGGCAAACCTCGCGAATTTCTCTCACGTTGCAGCATCTTTGTTGAAGCAAGCGCATGCCCAGGAAGATAGTCAAAGATTCGGATTTCATGACATAAGGGCAATAGCATCCACAGCCTCAGCCACACCGACATCGTTACCGACACCGATACCGACAGTGATAGCAGGTGCAACCCCAAGGGCAGGATCATCCGCGATGGCGACAACGGCGACGGCGGCAGGAAATAATACTATGACCCGCCCCTCATCATCATGCTCCTCCTCGTCCCTCATCATAGACGAAAACGAAACGTTGAACAATGTCCCCTCCCCTGAAAATATGTACCCGTACATCTGCCTTCACTGCAAGCGCCTTGGGGTGAGGCAGGGTTTTGAGAGCGGCCAGGAAATTCACGAGCACATCCTCCACCATCACGTGACCACAATTCGGTTCCATTGCCCATTTTCATTCTGTCAGCAGGGTTTCCTGGAGCAGAATGCTTTTGAAGAACACATTGGCTTTCACCATGGCATGCCTGCTTAAGAAATATTTACTATTAAGCAGCGGAGGCGAAGTTTTTGTTCACAGATACAAGACACGCTATCTTCATGTATTTTTGCCGTGTACTCGTATTCTTTCTATTTAACCTTTTAATCAAGGGAAGTTCATAACTGATACCAATTTATAAGCAATGATGTTAAACGTACTTTTTTCTCCATTTAAACTATTCATTACTCATCTTCTTACTAGTTAGCAATTTTTACTTCCAGCCAATGCAACACCTTATAAAGGGATTTCCAAAAGACGATGTATTTCGTTGAACTTAAACACAATTATATTCCAGTAGTCTTCCCCGTCCAAGTGGTGTCTATTTGTCTGTTCCTAAAATTAAAATAGCTATGTTTAACATGTAGTGTTTTTGCAATGTGACACACCCTCAACATAGATGGCGTCATTTGTGTTAGGCCTCTTAAGGTAAAAATTTGAGACAATTTGAAGTTCCCGCAAAAATTTTGTCGAAACCGAAAATTCGGTTTTTAGACAAGTGACTCACTGAGAATGGGTTTAAATAATACGTGATTCGAACGGCAATGATTAGCAAAATATAACTGCGTTCGAGTTTAGCGAGATCTTTTAACAGTTCCTGAAATTTCAATAAAAAACCAGTTTTTTTTCGAAAATTTTCAAAACATTTTGAAAATTCCCTTTAAAAATTGTTGTATGGGCCCAAACTGACAAATAAAACCCCCAAAGTCTCTATTTTTTCAAGGACTTTAAAATAGGCTATGACGTCCCTTATAGTCGGATTTCTCTGTATGGGAATTATATTGATATCATTGGATGACTGAAAAAGGATGCTGAATGTGAAGTTTTTTAGTACAGCAGATCCCAAGAAACTCGAGTGCATTCTGCGTTGTTTGGTCACAGTGACCCGCCAGATTTTAAAAACATTCAAATTTTGAAAATTTGCCGCCTTGTACCTTCTACAGTTATCATCTCTGATTTTAATAAAATTTGAGTTTTTCTAATCACTAGGCTATTTTCTAATAAGTAAATTCAGGAATTTTCATAATTCGAAACGATGCAACAACTCAAACTACCGCTACTGATATTGCGTCCAAGCACTGTTAAATAGCCAGGCGGCATCGAAATAAATAAATATTTTTATGCATAATACAATCCCACATTTAATTTAAATAGCAGTTTGGGGCACAATGAGGTTGATTATTTTGATGTAAAATATTGGTACTGTCATTTTTCCCCTCCAAGTTTTGTTCTTGATAAAATATATCCGTTTTTCCATGTTTGAGTTAAATGAGAAAATAAAAGCATGTTCTTATTTAACGCCGACTGCAAAATATTACTAATATGTGCATTTCAGTGGGAGTGGTATAATTCTTTACTGCGCACGCAGTTTTTATCCCTGCATCATGGAAAACGTTTTTTGCAAATTCTTAGAAAATTTGGTATCGATTGTATTCAAAATGACTGATTTTATAAAAAGTTTAAACAATTTTCTAGCAACTGACGAATAGTTTTTTTCATATTTCAGTCTACAAGTTGCATTATTTGGGCGCAGAAGTTGGGCTGTCGAGACTTCCCTATTTAAGACATTAGTAAAAGCTCCATTTTTTAAAAATGCATAGTTTCAAATTGAAACACGTTTTTAAAATTGTCTTTTCGTCAGTCGCTAGATACTAACAATAAGTAGAAGATACTGCACAAAAAAATAAAACTGATACTTATATGCTCAGAGAAGGCATGGGAATTTACCGCTAGAATTGTTGTCTCCCCCCTTAATGAATCAAATCTTATTTATAAATCGAATGTTATAAATATGGTTTTGCTACAATTAAAATCTAATTTTTTAATACACTGTAAATTTTTATTAAATTTTTTAAACCAACTTTTTATGAATGTAGTTATAGAGGGGCAAATGACATGAGGCACCCTGTGAAGATTAAAGACGGAGGCGGAGGTGGTCTAAAACTACACTTCTGAGAGTCTGGTAACATTTTAGGATTCCAGTTTACGACAATGTTAAGATTGAAACAAACACTTGTATTTTATCTGTGTCGTGAGTTATTCAGTTGATTAAAAAGCACAAAATAAAACAAAAATAATACGGTAGGTGACAGGGACATATTGCAGCAGGGATGGAAAAACAATAATAGCGGTACTCATGATTTCACGATAACTTTTTTTTTGCGCTAAATGATTTCGCAAATTATCTAAAGATTGCCTAATCAAGTAAGTGCATCCTAAGTACATATTTAAGAACCAGGAAATTAAATTTGTGGCTTTCTCTCTCCTCCGTGTGCGCCAAATGTAATAAATTACACCAGAGATTTAAAATATCAATTTGATAATATGTTCACTTTATTTATCGGATAATACATGAGGGTAGCCTACATCGTTCAGTTCGTGAATGCAACCCATTATTTTTGCCTGGCACACATTCAATTTTAAATTTTGTTTAAAATGTTTTATATTATGTGCATTGTCCAAGTTATGAACTAAGATCAGTTTAATACACTTTTTTAAGGACTATTAACAGAATATTCGTACGCCGGTAAAGTACCCCCACTCAAATTACATATTGGTTGGTGAAGAACCAAAATGATAAATGACCCATATCCATTCTTAGCTAAAAGCGGTATACTATCCACAAAAATATTGATACATGAAAGCATTTAAATAGAATATTTTGCACTTTTCAAAAATATGTAAATAGAACATTTTACAATTTTCAAAACAACGTAAATTGAACGTTTTCTACTTTTAAAAAACATGTAAATGGAACATTTTGCACTTTTTAAAAACATGTAATAAGAACATTTTGCACTTTTTTAAAACATGTAAATAGTTCATTTTACAATTTTCAAACACATGGAAATAGAAAATTTTGCACCTTTTCAAAAACATTTAAATTCAATAACTTGTAATTTTTGAAAACTCCAAATTAAAATTTTAGGCATGTTTGCCATTTTGTATTTATGACATAGCTCATTTTGATTTTAGTTTAGATTGGAAATGGGTCATTTTGGTTCTTCCCATGCGATATTATTGTAGGTTTTGAAAATTTAGTATAATTTGGTTAAAATAATTTGTTGGAAATTAAAAATTATAGGTTTTACATAAGTCTTTAAGTTAAATTGATTTCCATTTCTAAATTGTAGTTTCAGCTTTGGCCAGTAGTGATTTTGATTGATTTTAGAAAGTTAGAAAATTCACAAGCTACAGTTCAACGCCATTTCTAAATTTGCCACTCATTTTGCTACATGAGCAGATTCGTACCTGTTTAATGTCGTTCGGCATGGAGAATGGAGAGCTAATCATATTACATCATAGAAAATGTAATGGCACTAGGTGAGAAAAAAGACTCAAGGGCTGTATAATTTCCACAACCATCCAATAACTTCACACTCAAATATTTTAAGATTTCACAGTTCAACTTTATTTACTTCAACGTCTCAAACGAAATCTAAATGCTTTGGCAGGTTAAAGTGTCAAGGCTGTTTAAGTTTAAGCATTATTGATCAAACCTGAAAAAATCTATTAGGCGAGTGAAGTTGTCTCATTATTACTTCTTTAGTTTTTAAAAATTGATAATCATTTAAATAGTTCAGCAACACTCACTCATGTACCAAATACAAACGCCCATTGAAACTAAAAGTCCACGCATAATTTAAAACAAAATTCAAAATTTCGACAAAATTCTACCTGGAGCATTGCAAGCCTCGTCGGTCTTTAGCGAGAACTGACACTAGACTGGACTGAGAATTGAGCTTGGCAATACCTAGTTAGTATCGTGCGAGAAATAATTAAATGTAAGTAAATTTAAATCAAATTTTCAAGATAAATTGTAGGTATTTATTAAATCTTAAATAATATGTACTTGCGCACGCATTATTACGTGTGTTAAAACAATGTAAACATTGAGCAATAACCAGTTAATTTTTAGTATACAGAGCAAAGTAAATTAAATCAAATTTTACTATTAAAAATTATTGCCTACATTTTAATTTTTTTGGCTTAGTTCATAATTGACACGGCTACAGCCAGGACGGCAGCTACAAATGTAACTGTGAATGATGAAAACGTGTAAGAACCGGAACCGGTTCCAGGGGTTGTAATCGGCTCATTACCGGATCCAGGGGTTGTAGTTGGCTCATTACCGGATCCAGGGGTTGTAGTTGGCTTAATACCGCCTTCAGGGGTCGTACCGGTCTCACCCCCATTGTCCTCAGTCGGCGTAGTCTCAGCCTCAACGGATGTAGTTGTGATTTCTGTAGTCATAGTAGTTGTGGGGGGCTCGTGAAGATCAGAACTGACCTTGACCAAGATTGAGTCGACGAGAACGGACGACACTTTGCCATCGATGAGTTTTGAACTCCTTACAATTGTAATGTTGTAAAGCTACAAAATAAAAAAGAAATTCAATATTAAAAAAATGTTTACAAATTCAAGAAGGTGCATACAATTAGTAGAATTATATAGTCAGAATTCACGGAGTCTGTTTGGCATACTGTAAAATGGCTAAAAGTTAAATATATCGTCTGTGAAGAACCAAAATGACCCATATCCAATTTAAGCTAGAATCAAAATATGCCATGTCATAAAAACAAAATGTGAAACATGCGTAAAATGTTAGTTAAGAGTTTTTTAAAAAATAATGTTCTATTTACATGTTTTTGAAAAGTGTAAAATATTCTATTTGCATGTTTTTTGAAAAGTGTCAAATGTTCTATTGACATGTTTTTAAAAAGTATAAAATGTTCTATTTGCATGTTTTGGAAAAGTGTAAAATGTTCTATTAACATGTTTTTAAAAAGTATAAAATGTTCTATTTACATGTTTTTTGAAAAGCGTAAAATGTTCTATTTACATTTTTTTTGAAAAGTGCAAATTCTTTTAAAGTGTTTGGAGAAGTTCAAAATATTCTAGTTAAATGGTTTTTAGGACATCCTTGAATATTTTTGCAGATAGTGGATATTGTTTTTAGCTACAAATGAATATGGGTCGTTTTGACTCTTCACTGACGATGTACATCGTAAAATAAATTAAATTGCAAATTTGATTGTGTCTGAAACTTCTGAAAGTATACGTACGTCATCATCATACATGTAAGGAACATCGAATGTCCAAGAGTCGGTAGTCTCTTCCACCTCGACTGAAATTAAAATCACCGACGGATGATTGAGACCCTCCAGTTTCCGGCTGACCACCACTGTGCTCCCTTCCTCAAGAGTTCCATTGATTGTGATCTCTGAAGGGTGTTCCATATTATTGCGAGCGTGGTACACAAAACTGCAGGAGGTGAAGGCGCAGGGTGCCCAGTAACCAAGGGAATCTTCACTACTACTACTTTCCATATCCTGTGGACAACCCCAGACCCACAACTCCTCAGGAATCTCTGCATAGTTACAGGAAATCTCCTTCCAGTTTGAGGACACGTCTGATCTTGTATTCAGAAAGAATTCTGTTTTTTCCAGATCTGGAGCTTCAGTGGTTGAAGGCTCTGGCTCTGGAACATCCTCCCCCAAGTCAAGCTCAATGAAATCTAGAACAGCAATGCTTTTTCCAGTTTGGGCTACCAAGGCGAATCTGAAGGCCTGTAGATATACACAATTTAAAGTATTTAAAAAAAAATATTTCGTCGGGGAAGAATCATTCTTTCGCAAGTCAATTCAGTTTCAATTAGTAGCTACTATCGAGGTAGCTTCCGCCACTTCCGCGTTGTCCTATGCATTACGTGGGAGTGGTATGTTACTGACTGTATTCTACTCATCACGTGCACTTAGGGGTCGTCCACAATAGAAGTGATACAAATTTCATTTTTAGAGGATTTTGCACTTTTCAAAAACACGGAAATAGAACATTTTGCAGTTTTGAAAAGCATGTAAATAGAGCATTTTACACTTTTCAAAAACATGTAAATAGAAAATTTTACACCTTTGAGAAACATGTAAATAGAGCATTTTACACTTTTCAAAAACATGTAAATAGAAAATTTTACACCTTTGAGAAACATGTAAATAGAACATTTTACAATTTTGAAAAACATGTAAATAGAACATTTTACATTTTTGAAACGCATGTAAATAAAACATTTTACAATTTTCAAAAACATGTAAATAGAACATTTTCTAATTTTGAAAAGCATGTAAATAGAGCATTTTTCACTTTTCAAAAAGTGTTTCTGAAAAGCACAAAATGTTCTGGAAATTGAATTTTTATTACGCCTTTTCTGGACGACCCCTAAGTGTACGTCATGAGTACAATACAGTCAGTAACATAGCACCCCCACCTAATGCATAGGAGAACCCGGAAGCGACCTCGACGGTAGCTACCAATTGAATGGACTTACGACAGAATGACTCTTCACCGACGAATTCCAACATTAGTTAAACTAAAACTTCATTTTTGTAACTTACGAAAGAATTTTTAAAGTCTGCAGTTTCTTTAGAAATTTCTGCAAACGCGAGTTTAGTGTCAGTATCCTTCGAGGTCATTTCCATGACGTCATTCTCATACGCTTGACCCACGGGACTTCGTCTCCCCTGAACAATGACCTTCCCCCCACCACCAACCATCCCATGAAGTTTAATACTTTTCGGTTGTGGGAAAGAATTTCCGTAATAGGTGATTTCACATTTTCCTGCGCCACACGGACTCCAGAACCCATCCCTTCCGTTGAATTCAGCTGCATCCGGGCGAAGTTTCATGGGACATGAATTATTGTAAGTCACGTGGTCTGCACTGTACTTACAACTAACTTCACTCCAGAATCCTGAGTCTTGATCCGAATTTAAGTCTAATCTAATTATTCGACCGTCGGTCGTCCCTAAAATACACGTGCAGAGAAAGGCAGTGGTGAGCATCAAGGCTCCGAATTTCAAAAAAATTGCCATCTTTTTAAGAACCAGAACCAGGACCAAGAGCTTGTGCACCTTTGTGTTCTAAAGTGGAAACTAAAAGTAATGCTAATTAATAAGTTCGTGCTTATGATACGGTTGAAATAAATTCAGTATGTGCCCCATGGTTTCAAGGCTACAATATGGTCCACGTATTGTTCCCTAAATCATGTACTACACTATGTAATTTTAATATTTTTAACTCACTAGTTAAGTTTATTTGGTAAAGGCTTTAAACAACACGTTAGTATTCACTACTTGAGCATAATATTGCGATAATTATTTTTTGACATGCTGATAAAAAAAATCAGTCAATTATAAAATCGAAATAAATCCTACACAGATTTATTAGGACTGACTATACCATCATCCTATTTGTACAAGTAAGCATATCGTTGGTGAAGAACCAAAATGGCCCATATCCAATTTAAGCTACAATCAGAATGAGCTATGTCATAAAAATAAAATGAGAAAAATGCGTACAATGTTAATTAGGAGCTTTTGATAAATGTAAAATGTTCTATTCAAGTGTTTTTACACCTTTGAGAAACATGTAAATAGAACATTTTACAATTTTGAAAAACATGTAAATAGAACATTTTACATTTTTGAAACGCATGTAAATAAAACATTTTACAATTTTCAAAAACATGTAAATAGAACATTTTCTAATTTTGAAAAGCATGTAAATAGAGCATTTTTCACTTTTCAAAAAGTGTTTCTGAAAAGCACAAAATGTTCTGGAAATTGAATTTTTATTACGCCTTTTCTGGACGACCCCTAAGTGTACGTCATGAGTACAATACAGTCAGTAACATAGCACCCCCACCTAATGCATAGGAGAACCCGGAAGCGACCTCGACGGTAGCTACCAATTGAATGGACTTACGACAGAATGACTCTTCACCGACGAATTCCAACATTAGTTAAACTAAAACTTCATTTTTGTAACTTACGAAAGAATTTTTAAAGTCTGCAGTTTCTTTAGAAATTTCTGCAAACGCGAGTTTAGTGTCAGTATCCTTCGAGGTCATTTCCATGACGTCATTCTCATACGCTTGACCCACGGGACTTCGTCTCCCCTGAACAATGACCTTCCCCCCACCACCAACCATCCCATGAAGTTTAATACTTTTCGGTTGTGGGAAAGAATTTCCGTAATAGGTGATTTCACATTTTCCTGCGCCACACGGACTCCAGAACCCATCCCTTCCGTTGAATTCAGCTGCATCCGGGCGAAGTTTCATGGGACATGAATTATTGTAAGTCACGTGGTCTGCACTGTACTTACAACTAACTTCACTCCAGAATCCTGAGTCTTGATCCGAATTTAAGTCTAATCTAATTATTCGACCGTCGGTCGTCCCTAAAATACACGTGCAGAGAAAGGCAGTGGTGAGCATCAAGGCTCCGAATTTCAAAAAAATTGCCATCTTTTTAAGAACCAGAACCAGGACCAAGAGCTTGTGCACCTTTGTGTTCTAAAGTGGAAACTAAAAGTAATGCTAATTAATAAGTTCGTGCTTATGATACGGTTGAAATAAATTCAGTATGTGCCCCATGGTTTCAAGGCTACAATATGGTCCACGTATTGTTCCCTAAATCATGTACTACACTATGTAATTTTAATATTTTTAACTCACTAGTTAAGTTTATTTGGTAAAGGCTTTAAACAACACGTTAGTATTCACTACTTGAGCATAATATTGCGATAATTATTTTTTGACATGCTGATAAAAAAAATCAGTCAATTATAAAATCGAAATAAATCCTACACAGATTTATTAGGACTGACTATACCATCATCCTATTTGTACAAGTAAGCATATCGTTGGTGAAGAACCAAAATGGCCCATATCCAATTTAAGCTACAATCAGAATGAGCTATGTCATAAAAATAAAATGAGAAAAATGCGTACAATGTTAATTAGGAGCTTTTGATAAATGTAAAATGTTCTATTCAAGTGTTTTTGAAAAGATAGAAAATGTTTTAATTCCATTTTTTCAAAACGGTGCAAAATTTTCTGAATCCATTTTTTTAAAAAGCGACAAAATTTTCTAAATCCATGTTTTTAAAGAGGTGGAAAATGTTCTAAATCCATGTTTTTAAAAAGGTGCAAAATGTTCTAAATCCATGTTTTTAAAAAGGTGCAAAATGTTCTAAATCCATGTTTTTAAAGAGGTGGAATATGTTCTAAATCCATGTTTTTGAAAAGGTGCAAAATGTTCTAATTCCATGTTTTAGAAAAGGTGCAAAATTTTCTAATTCCATGTTTTTGAAATGGTGCAAAATGTTCTAGTTACATATTTTTAAAAAGTGCAAAATGTTTTATTTAAAATTGCTGTCAACACATATTTGAATATTTTTGTAGATAGTGGAAATTGTTTTTAGCTACAAATGGATATGGGTCATTTTGGTTCTTCACAGATGATATATGACAACAGTAATTTAGCAGATACCTCCTAATTTAATACCTAAACAAATTGTTTGTAAAATTAATACAAGAGTGTCAATTAATTATTAATTATTGATTATTTTGTGGCTCTGAATTTCGGAAAGCGTCTGATTGTGCAATTTTGGATTTAATTATCGAGATTATTATTGGCAATTGAACGGTGCTTTGGACGCGGCTCCGGTTGTAGGAGTAGAAATATTACCAGGACAAAATTGTTTGCAAAAAATCAATCCTACAATCAATGTATGCTATCGATACCAAAATTGACAGCTCAACAAGAAAGTGCTTTAGCAATAATCAGAGCCAGATGGATGATTTAGTTTTTCAAGTTTATCTCTGTACGTTCCACTTATTAGTAGGTGCATACTTTTAATCAATGCGTGTGCCGGACGTATATAAGTACTTGAAAAGTATTGAAATTATTGATATTATTATGTACACATTCGATTGTTCATGTTCACGAATAATAAACCTACATAATTAGAGGTGACATAATAATTTGAGACCTAAAATTTTCAAGTTTTCAAGTTTCTTTTAAAAGTAAGAATATAATAATATAATGTATATAAATAATATTTTCCCATTTTATATTTTTTCTCCTTTGTACTGCATAAGAATATCTTGGAAAAATAAATTTCGAATAAAAATAAAAATTTGCATTGAATGGTCGTTGCAATTTGCAATACTATATAGTTTGGTTACATGGGAAATCTCCTATACCGCTACCGTTACAAGATAATCGATAGTAATTATACAAGGGACGTCATTTGTTAGTCACACGAATTGCCAGTAATGCAGATTTAAGTGTATGTGTCAAATCCAAAAGTCAAGAATGTTACCATGGCGTAGTATAGCCTACAGAAAAGAAGTGTGAGCGAGCATAAAAATATTAACGAATTAAAATTAACTAATTTACTTGTACCTTAAGGAGACAACACAGTTCAGCCACTTTCTACTTTCTTGATTTTAATTAGGAAAGAAAAGCTAACTAAGAGAATTGGTGTATTTATCAAACCACCACCGAAGGTACAGTAGTGGTTACTGTTGTTGTTGGCGTTGTTACTGTTGTTGTTGGCGTTGTTGCTGTCGTTGTTGGCGTTGTTGCCGTCGTTGTTGTTGTTGGCGTCGTTGTTGTTGTTGGCGTTGTTGTTGTTGTTGGCGTCGTTGTTGTTGTTGTTGTCGTTGTTGTTGTTGGCGTTGTTGTTGTTGTTGGCGTCGTTGTTGTTGTTGGCGTCGTTGTTGTTGTTGGCGTTGTTGTTGTTGTTGGCGTCGTTGTTGTTGGCGTCGTTGTTGTTGTTGGCGTTGTTGTTGTTGTTGTTGTTGTCGTGGTGGTGGTGGTTGTTGGAGTAGTGACAGTCGGTGCAACATATTGTGGTTGCCCAGGTGCGGAGTAGCTATAAAGTAAAAATAATCCAGTGAGTGCTAATGTAATTAAGTATAGCTTTTACTATACCTTTTAGCATACCCTTTTAGATTATTTAGAATGGAAAAACCTATGTACTTACCCTCGAATCATATCACGCCATGAAAAAGCTTCGGTACTCTGCTGACTCACAACGAGAAAAGTCAAACAGGCAGTAAGACCAACGAAAACGTGAATCTTTGCCATTTTGATGAATTTTATTTGATTTCTTGTAAATCAAAGGAATATATTTGACTTCTACTCGGTTATATTTGACTATGATAAAATCCATAAGAAATCCCCGTCTTTTTATAGTTGCCAAACTTAAGGAAATTACTGCTATTTAAAGTTAACCCATACTTAGATTTTGTGTCTAAATTTTCCTGTGGTATGTTTGCAATAATGACGAAATTATTCCATTTTCCGTGTGACTCAAATCAGTGATTTTGAACAGGGCCAGAGCCAGACGAAGGAATTTCTTTTAGGCAGAAATTTGTTTTCATACAAAAACCATCATTTTTATTTTATTAATGGGTTTCTTTGGTACAGCCGAATGATGTATTTACATGGTTTAGAAAAGTGCAAAATGTTCTTCTTACTTGATTCTGAAAATCGCAAAATGATCTATTTACATGGTATTTAAAAAGTGGGAAATATTTTATTTTCATGTTTTTTGAAATGTGCAAAAAATATTTAATTGCATGTTTTTGAAAAGTTAATATATTTTATTTAGATATTTTTAAAAAAATACAAAATGCTCCATTTACATATTTAAAAAAAAATGCAAAATTTTCCATTTAAATATTTTTAAAAGTGCAAAATGTTCCATTTACATATTATGGTTTTTAAAAATTCAGTCCACCGCATTATTCGGCCCTGATTCTAAAGAAAATAATAGAAAGAAAAGGAAAAGACAAATTAGTCCAAATGACGCATTTGAAATATGGAAAGCAACAGGTTCAACATCATACAGAGATTTTATTTCATAAGAAAAAGCATCGTTTGCGACAAAATAATTTTGAATTAGTTACGACGCAGAAAGAACCTTTCAACTTTCAACTCAACTAAATTGAGTGCTGCAACATTTTTTTCATTTGAATCTTTCCTCCTTTATTTTCCATTCATGAAGCAGGCCCTAAATAAAAAGAGATTTAAGTTTTAGAACAATTAAAATGACTCGACGGTGCAGTGTGCAATAGGAAAACCGCAAGCTCGTTCAATTTCTATGGAATCCGGATTAATAGAGTAAAAAGATAAAGGTAGGGTTCATGGGCCAACGCCTACTGGGCTGTGGTGTGTATAGGAGTAAAGCCAATTTAAAAATATTTGGAATCTGGAATAAAATAAAGTAAAACATGTTGAGTTTTTCAAACAAAAGTTGTTTGTTTAACAATAGCAAATCAAAAGGAATAATTATATTGCAATCCCACCAACATCGGTATAAAACAAAGTTAAAAATTCGCAGTATAATAGCCGGATGATTTTTAGGCAGAGTTCAGTTTCAGTATAAATAGCAGCTCTAATTGCTATTAAAAAATGTAGTCAATTTCTTGCCATTTGACATCTCACCTGCACTCTGCAATAGTACAGGCAATCAAATAATTATTTTCCACAGCGAAGAGCAAGCTCAGATTTCTATCTGCAACTAACTACATTTTTTAAGCGTTAGATGTTCTCTGAGCGTTGACACATTAGTTTTTCGCGATACCGTCTGTGAAGAACTAAAATGACTCACATCCATTTTTATCTAAAACCAGCATCTACAAAATATCTAATCAAATATTGAGATGATATTACTTTAAAGAATGTAAATTGAACATTTTAAACTTTTCAAAAACATGTACATAGAACAATTTGAACTTTTTAAAAACGTGTAAATAGAACATTTTGAACTTTTTAAAAACGTGTAAATAGAACATTTTGAACTTTTTAAAAACGTGTAAATAGAACATTTTGAACTTTTTAAAAACGTGTAAATAGAACATTTTCAACTTTTTAAAAACGTGTAAATTGAACATTTTGAACTTTATAAAAACGTGTAAATTGAACATTTTAAACTTTTTAAAAACGTGTAAATTGAACATTTTGAACTTTATAAAAACGTGTAAATTGAACATTTTAAACTTTTTAAAACCGTGTAAATTGAACATTTTGAACTTTTTAAAAACGTGTAAATAGAACATTTTCAACTTTTTAAAAACGTGTAAATTGAACATTTTGAACTTTTTAAAAACGTGTAAATAGAACATTTTGAACTTTTTAAAAACGTGTAAATAGAACATTTTCAACTTTTTAAAAACGTGTAAATTGAACATTTTGAACTTTATAAAAACGTGTAAATTGAACATTTTAAACTTTTTAAAACCGTGTAAATTGAACATTTTGAACTTTTTAAAAACGTGTAAATAGAACATTTTCAACTTTTTAAAAACGTGTAAATTGAACATTTTGAACTTTTTAAAAACGTGTAAATTGAACATTTTGAACTTTTTAAAAACGTGTAAATTGAATATTTTGAAATTTTGTTAAGCATGTAAATGAAACATTTTGAATTTTTTAAAAACATGTAAATAGAACATTTTACACTTTTCAAAAACATGTAAATAGAACATTTTACACTTTTGAAAAACATGAAAATGGAGCATTTTACACTTTTCAAAAACTCCTAATTAACATTCGACGCATGTTTCTCATTTTGGTTTTAACAAACAGCTCATTTTGATTTCAGCCTAAATTGAATATGGGTCTATTTGGTTCTTCACAGACGATAGGTTTTATTTTTATGCAAATAATTTATGTAAAGATTTTGCTATTAGCAAATATTGGCCTATTTAAATTTCCTGCCAAAACTCAAACTTAAAATTTCTACCACTGCTATAGAGTACTATACCGGTACCGGTGCTGCGGTATAGGTGTGTTTAAATGCACATTATTTGCTTAATAATTAAGTTTATAAGATGTAATTTATTTTCGTATTTATAATCGATAGGTGAAACACTAAAATACTTATTTTAAAAATTCCAAATAATAATATGGTAACTATCTGCGGTGCGGTGGAGTAGTGACTGTAGTTATTAAAGCGTCAGAATTTGGTATTTTAAAAGTTTAGAATGATTTACTAATTTTGCTCATGATATTTTTCAACAGAGTTGTTCGTTTTCGACTTTGGAATAATTTTATTAAAACCAAACTGTATTGTTAGTTGATACGATTTGTCCTCAAATCCTCACTTCCCACTAGACGCTAGTTCCATTGACAGTTGAGTTAGGAGTTGTTGTAGGAGTTGTTGCAGTTGTAGCGTTTGTGGGGGTTGTGGCAGTAGTAGCTGTCGTTGTACCTTTTGTGTAATCAGCTGCAGTTTTCCCAGGTGCGGCGTAGCTGCGTAATAATAATTGTTTTTTTAAATACGTTAAAGGAATTTCAATGCTTTTTATATTACTGTTATGGATTTTTGCTTCTGCGTAATTAATGTTATTAATTAAATTAATTAAGTTTTTGAACTGAAACTTACCCAGCAGAAACTTCATTCTGGCTTACAGCAACGAGGACCAAAAACGTTGTGAGCGCAACAATGAAAATTTGAATATTTGCCATTTTGATTTTTAAAAAATTGAGTTTTTTTTTCAGAAGATTGTTTTTTAAAGTAGAATTTCCAATTGCTTTTCAAAAAGAGACAACTGTTAACTGTTACTCGGTAATTGGAGTCGGAATCGGTTATGATAAAATCCTGAAATCCCCGCGTCTTTTTATACGATCGAAATTGAAAGCCAAAAATGACACAGGCTCTTCGATAATACATAAATGTACACGCGCACTTTTTGGTTTTCATTGAAATCCAAAAACATCTGCTCCTGTTTTGGGTTGTGTGGTGATTTGATTTTAAAATAGAAGCTAATTAAGATGTCAATGACGCAAATATAGGAGACAATGTAAGAATTGATAAGGGGCGGCCCACAAATGCTGTCATGAAAAAATTCCTATTTTTATATGGTCCCCCTGGCATCGCTTTAATGCTTTACGTAAGAAGCTATCTTTAACATGGCATGTAGTCATAGATAACTAGACCCACCCAGCCCCCTGAGAACATCATTTATAGACGATCCCTAATGGTATTTCAATAGCTGAGATTGTCTTGCAGTAGTAGAGCATAACCGAAATCGAAACTTCGAAACCGCGAAGAACCGCAGAGTGACTTTGACTTTGAAACTACTTTAAGCAAACAAATTCAAAATTAATAATCCATTAGAATCTGTTTATTTTTCAAATTGACAGCTATACAAATTTCAACAGTGTCCAGCTGCAGATAATTAAGTGTGGCAAATGGATTCATTCATTATGTACAATGTACAACACCAAAAATATGGTATATTGTAAATGTAAGCGTAATCAGTTTATTATTAGGTTTTTATTAATCGTTATTGTACTGTACTTGTTAGTTGCCTTCATTCAGAATTACTTTGTGATATTTGGTTCAAATGGTTCTCAGTTAAGCTTCGTAGTACATTGAGCTCTGCTTAGCACTTGTGTAAATAGAATGAAGGATTTTTTTATTTTTCATTAAACCAACTTACTACTAGAGATGTGCTTAATTCTGTTTACATTCAATTGGATGTACAGTACAATGCAGTGAAGACTCAAAATGAGCTATATTCGTTTTTAGCTAATAACAAATTAATGCACTATCTACAAAACAAAATAAAATTCAAAATTTGTTTTCATTATTTATTGTTTTCATAGTGTTCATATTGTTTTTATTATGAAAACATGTATTATGAATATATTTCAAAATATCTAAATAAAATAACTTTTCAAAAATTTGAAAAAAAATTGTAAATAAATCGTTTTGCATTTTTTAAAAATGTATAGAGAAATTTTTGTACCCTGTACCTGATATTATGTGAATAGAAAACTTTTAAGTTTTGAAAAATATTGACATAAAACATTTTGCACTTTTCAAAAACATAAAAATAAAACATTTTGCACTTTTCAAAAACATAAAAATAAAACATTTTGCACTTTCTCAAAACATTTAATTAAAACATTTTGCACTTTTTGAAAACATTCAAATAAAAAATTTTGCACTTTTTGAAAAAATGTACGTAAAACATTTTGCAATTTTTGAAAACATTTACTTAAAACATTTTGCACTTTTCAAAAACATGCAAATGAAACATTTTGCACTTTTCAAAAACAGTAGCCTAAAACATTTTTGCATTTTTAAAAATGATTTACATAAAACGTTTTGCACTTTCAAAAACCACGTACATAAAACATCTTGCGCTTTTTAAAAGTATGTACATACATAAAACATTGTGCACATTTCAAAAACTCGTAAATTAACATTTTTCATATTACAATGAATGTTGTTTTTGACATACAGATATATATAGCTCAATTTAATTCTAGCTTAAATGCGAGATGGATTATTTTGATTCTTCACTTACGACATAATAATAATATGCAGCAGCATTTTATACTTGCAAAAAATATGTTATGTCTTTATTAGGTGTGACCTGTATTTTTATACTTTATTGAAGGAAAATATCAATTATGTAAAATCATTATTATTAAATTAATAACACACATTTTTATGACGCATTTACAAGCAAATAAATTCCATTGAACGAAAGAAAGTGAAGTAACTAATTAAGTAAATAATCCAAACCACTCTAGTTTCAGTTTTCCAGATTTTCTTAGTTAATGCTGGTCATGAAGTCATGACCAGCTTTAAAATATTTACAAATCTACCTAAGTAAAAAAAGGGTTGCGTAGATCAACTTCTATGAGAGACAGAGGCCATGGCCAGGTGACGGTGACACAGCAGCTATAAAAATGTGTCGAGGTCAAATCATGTGTAAAATGTCAAATCATCGCTTTGTTAGTTTATTTTCTTTTATTTTGCATAGGATTTTACAAAAATTTGTTAATTATACACACAATAGGAACTTACTTTTACAAATTTTGCTACAGGTACAATTCAACATGTAAATCACTACTTAAAGAACACAGGTGCTATAGAAAATATACAACACACCGAAACTGAATATTTTTACACGGAAAAGGGCATAAGGGAAAGTCGTAAAATATTCAGACATGCAAATACAATTTTAGTATCAATTTGCGGCTTGAGCCTGAGTCCATGATTTACGTAGCCTCTCCTGTCTCCCGTAGCAGACATGTTAGTTCCAAAACCAGTACCAGATCTGCCGACAGCGTTTTTATTGCCTGCCCCAAATAAGTCAACTTTGAGCCCTTCTGCTCGACTTTTTATGCCATAGACAAACGTTGGGCCACAGGAGGCTGCTTTCTGATTACCAGTGCCACTGCCAGCTACAATCCTATTTTGATTTCGATTTGGAATATCCATCTGCTGCTGCTGCTGGTTCAACTTGGTATTGCTATAGATGCGTGGCCCCTGACCTTGAGACGGTAGTATTTGTGACCCAGGAGAGGACAAGATCAGCCGACACGGGGCTCTACTTTTTCGTGAGCCACAACATCCAAGTAGTTGACAATCCAATTCACTTCCACAGTCACATTCTTCACCGGCTTCCAAAATTCCTATCGTTAAACAGAAGCATAGATAAAACATATCTACAACTGAAAGAGTACACAAACTTTGATACTAGGGGGGGAAAAACTTTATTAAGTCACTGTTGCACAATTGCAATAGCCATACAGCTCAGTATACAATACAATACTTTCTTAACTATAATTAAAACGATTTTAAATGGATTTATGCAGTATTTTTTATAATGGAGCGTGCATAAATTACGTGGTATATTGGGGGGGGGAGTAGTTTTTAATTTACATGTTTTTAAAAAGGTGCAAAATGTTCTAATTCCATGTTTTTGAAAAGGTGCAAAATGTTCTAATTCCATGTTTTTGAAAAGATGAAAAATGTTCTAAATCCATGTTTTTGAAAAGGTGCAAAACGTTCTAATTCCATGTTTTTGAAAAGATGAAAAATGTTCTAAATCCATGTTTTTGAAAAGGTGCAAAATACAAAATGTTCTACTTGCATGTTTATAAAAAGTGCAAAATAATTTATTTATATGATTTTGAAAATTGCAAAATATTCTACTTGCATGTTTTTAAAAAGTTTATAATAATTTCTTTACATGATTTCGAAAATTGCAAAATGTTCTACTCTCACGTTTTGAAAAGTTTAAATTGTATTATTTGCACTTTTTTGAAGAGCCGTCTATCCTTTTATACAGGCATGCATTCCAAATTTAGGGGTTCAAAATTTCGGATTTGTGTGGCACTTGCAATTTATGCACGTTCCCTAATAAAATTGAAAACCACTATTATGTGGTTATATGTTAAAATCTTTGTACCGTTCCCACAATACGGTAGCTCGACTTCTTGAAGGAAGCAAAGGCCGCGATTACTTTGAAGCATTCTCCGAATTTCTCGTTTGGAACAAGGACTGAATTTGAGATTATTCCATTTGAGCTTCTTCTTCCCCTGCTGATTTTTACTCCACATTATGAAGCGTCCCCCCGGAGGCTCATTCGAGGACAAGTAGGCATCAGTGAAAGCAGCAGGATTTTTTACGTAATTTTGGGCATAGCCAGAACACTCCCTAAAGAAATAGTTGGGTCCTCGTCTGTTTTTAGCTTTAGTGATTTTGTTAGTATTTTCCGGCTTGAAATAGTTGACATTTGATTGACCTAGAATATTTCGTCCAATTATTGGTTTTCGGCCTCGGCCTCGGTTCAGGTTTTGGTTTCTATTTAAATTTCTATTATTTTTCCGTGAATTCTGAGAGTTCCATTTTGTATCCTGTACAACCACGTGTGAGTTTCCATACGGGGACCCGTACGGGTTTTCATTTGGGTTCAGATTAGAATACGAATTTGAAGCAGTTTGGTAATTTATAGTTTGCCCAGGGGACTGGGGTTCTGACTGTACATTTGCATTTGAGTTCATTACATATGGACTTCCATAGGAATTTAAATTTTGATACAAAAAGTTATTTGGAGATTGACGGCGGGAGTTTAAATTATTTGAATTTAAAATAGTTTGATGTTGACCGTTCACGTTGGCATTCGAAATATAATTTGGATTTGGATTTGAAAAATATGGTGAGTTTGACAGTGGGTTTTGATTTTGATATGAATTTAACACCGAATTAAAATAATTTGAATTTTCGCGGGCTGTCAAAATCTGACTCGGATTCGCAGAATTTAAATGATTGAGGTTTTGGCGCGAATGAAATATTGAATTTGGATTTTCGTTGTTGGCGCTCCTAAAAATTTGATTTGGATTTGACGGATTTCGATTTAGGTTTTGAGAATGCGAATTCAGAATAGGATTTAATAAGTAATTTGAATTTTCATAGGAATTCAAAACAGTTGGGTTCTGATACGAATTCAACATTGGGTCTAAGTAATTTGAATTGTCCCGGGAATTTGGATTTGAATTTAATAAGTTTGTGTTTGGTGCTGGAGTCTTGAGCAGGAGGAGATTGTCATGCTGCCCCACGCCGAAAGCATGTCCAAGTTCATGGAGGAGAACCTGCTCGAAATCCACAGATGAAAGGGGGAAGCCATTTAGACCAGCTCCAGAGATGAGAATTACATTGGTGCTGGTTAATCTTCTTGAAGAGGGGCTTCGATAGTCGCATATTCCGCCAAGAAGTGTGGGGGAAGCTATATTGTAAGTTGAGGATGTTGAATATTACATTTCGGTTATAAAGTTTGCTAAAATGGTAATTTCTATATTTTTTATGTAGCGATTTTTTAAAGTAATGTGATCAAAATTAAATCGTTTAAAGAACTTGGACTTCGAACCTACGAACGTGATTCCAACTTGTTTCTCCATAAACTGCCTCATAGTAAAACCGATGCCTAAACAACAGCTGCTAAAATCAATCCTACCGAATTCGGATAATAGGCCCATGGCGGGTTTGGACGTATTATACTGCATAAAAGTTTCGCCAGGGAAAGGGTTCCAGTTCACTTGAAACTACATGTCGCATGTCGCATAAGCAGGAAGAACACATATTTTTACATATAATATATTATACAACCATATAAAATTAAAATTAATTCTCCTCAAAGTTCAAAAATCCTGCCAAAATTCAAAAATGGAAAAATGTTTAAATTTTTAGCAATAAAATTAAGTCTTTAATAGTTGGCTGGTAATAAATCATGTTTATACTTTTGAAATTTGAAACCCAATATTTTCAGGGAACTGGTCTTCATTAAAATCCACCGAGCGAAATATCCATGACATGATATCCACCAGTTTTTCAAGTTTCACAAATACTGCTTCCTCATTTCCACCTCCATAAATACGGACAAATTGCTGGTCGACTACGAGGCATAGATTGCAAATTAATCCACCGGATCTGCTAGAGGAATCATTTTTTAAGAAAATAGGTAAAGTTTAATGATTTCCCAAATAACCAGAATTTCGTTGTAACCGAATTCTAAGCAGCGCTGCTGACTAAAATAAAATAAAATATTTTGTATTCAAAAATTCAAAATAGAACCTTAGCTTGCTGAAGACATCTCCGTCAAATCCTGGATGCTCCCCTAGTGGTTCGTCAGCTTGGCCTTGATTGTCAAAATCACCACCATCTCCACCACTATTGAAACCAAAATCTGTTATGTCCGCCTCTGCATTGTAAAGCTGGGATTGGAATTCAAACGGTGGTGGTGGTGCTGGTAGAGCTGGAGCTGGATTCGCCCACGTGGTAGTCAAAAATTGACATGTCGTGTACAGCAAAATTAATACTAATATGTAATGCATTATGCCAATGCCAGAACCGGATTTGAATTTAGCATTTGAGATCATAGCAATGAAGATGACAATATATTATTTAATAATTTTCTACGATTTTTTTTTATCCATGCAGCTGCATTGTAAAGCTAAAAAAAAATTAGTCTTAAGCGAATTTTATTAACGAATATCAGTAACGTATATTTTTGGTACGGCTTTGATGTAGCTATAAACAATTCTGAATTATTTTCATTATCTTATTTTCATCTTTTATGAATTTTTGAAAATTGCATGATAATAATCCATAGAAAATGCAATACTAGTTCACATTTTGGATCACGAACCTTGACAATTTTTCCCAATTATTAATCAAAATTAATTAATGTATGGCTAAATAATGTGATGTATGTACCTATAATTAAATCCATTAAAATAGTCAAAATTAATCTCTTAATTAATATGATTGCTTTTCATACACCCCACACGATAATCACTTCCGCTCATCTCGTCCCTAAAAATCCCACAAAATTCATCCGCCCGCCGATTTACGCAGATCCTCCTCTCCTCATCGTAAACTAGCTTGGAGTCAAAACAAACGCACTTCCCATTTTGGCATGCCAACCCCACATCATTGTTACACTCTGCCTGCACCCCCCATCTTAAACCAAACCCGTGATCTCCAACAAATTCAAAATTTGGGCCGTAAATAAAGTTCGAATTTGAATTGGTCAAACTGCAGTTGGACCCATAGTCCAATTTACACTGACCATCCAGAGTTTTGGTGAATCCTGGATTGCACTTGCACTCACCTAGCGAAGCCGAAGTCGAAGTCGAAGCCAAAGACTCGTCGAAATTTGATCCTGGTCCTTCTACCGATACCGATGCGGTTGTTGTTGATGAATTTTCTTCCGAAACATCCACGTGGCAATGCGCATGTCTCACACAAGAATGCAAAGGCTGCGAGTGATGACTGCTAATATTATGATGATGATGGTAATGACATGCGGCGCCGATTTTGCAGAGACACTTCCCCACCCTTTCATCAAAAATCTGGTAGAGCGGCGATTCACACTGACATTCTCCATTGGAGCAGACAAGGCCAGTTCCTTCAAGACACTCATTCCTCTGATGGTCGCAACGTCCCCGAAAGGAAGGTTTGCAGAATCCTTGGGCAGTTTTGGAAAAACCCGCCTCGCATCGACATCGGAGGGAGCCCGAGCCGGAAGGTTGGGAGTGCGGAAGAAATTCTTTGGTGGATTTTGATTTTAGCAGAGCCTTATTATTTCTGCTACTTGACGAGGCCATTTCTCCCTTTTTCTCGAGCCGCTTCTGGAAGTGCTGACATTTAGCGCCGTGAACACAAATACTCGCGGGATGGTTGCTCCGTTGAGAGAAGCAGGGATGACCCGCTCTTACCACGCAGGCGCGTCGGTAGTCGTCGAAGACATACGTAGCATTATTCTCACAGAGGCAACTCCCGTACGGGATCCCATTCCGCTGTCCACCCCGACACCTCAGATTCTGACTCAAGTCACATGGTTGAAAATTAATGTCATTCACGTGCTCGTTGCATGGCTCCCCGAATTTGGATCTTGGCCCACAGATGGACTCGAAAGGGAGTTTAAAATATTTCCCTGTGCACTGACATTTTCCAAAGAAGCGGGCGAGTGACTGATTCCATTGCGGGATGCAACTTGCAAATTGAGTGCAGTCCTCAGTAGATTCACAATTCTCAAAGACTTGAGCCACACATTTCTTCCGGTAGGTGTCAAACACTTGGGAGCCGGGCTCCGGGCAGGAGCAGAGACCGTCCGGGTCACAGAAAGTCCCCTCCACACAGCGCTCCAAGTCATTGCAGACGTCCCCCACTTCGTGGATTATGGAGAGAGGGTGGAGTACACGGGCATTTGCGAGAATTACCAGGGAGAGGGGGATTAGGACTGACAGCCACAGTACGTTAGAATTCAAGATGGATGATTTATTTTGGGCCATTTTGAAGCTTATGTCGAGTAATTTAATTTTTTCTTGATTTTCTGGAAGACTTTTTCATTTAGAAAAATAATTACTTAGTAAAATCTACGCTGTCAAAGGTGTCGTTGTCGTTGTCGTTTTTGTTGTCGTAGTTTGACTTGATTAATTATCCTTCGACCGTCGGTGTTGGAGCACTGACTAAGCACTGGCTAACTATGACTTGTGGTGACTCGTTAAGCTGAATACTGAATGCCGGAAGTGGGAGTTTTTACAAGCAAATTTTATTTTTATTTTAATTGTAATTTACTTTTCGTTTTTTGACCTTCCCTACAGACAGTTTGCCGGCAAGAATTAGTAAAGAATTACGTGAATGTGTATACTAATGAGACTTGTAAAAAATAAATCCGCCCCCATTTTAAATTACCTCCTATTTGGAGGTACTTGGAATCGCAATTCCAGGTGTTTGATTTGCATATCAGTGAAGAATCAAAACGACCTATATGCAATCTAATAATCTAATCGTAAGCTATAAAGTCAGAATGGGTTGTGTAAAAAACACACTACTAAATGAGATAGATGCGTAAGATAGTAGTGTTAACTAATAAGTAATTTTAAAAAGTGCACAATGTTTTATCTTCATGTTTTTTGAAAGTTCAAAATAGTCTATTTACGTGTTTTTTGAAAGGTGCAAAATAGGTTATTTACATGTTTTTGAAAGGTGCAAAATAGGTTATTTACGTGTTTTTTGAAAGGTGCAAAATATTCTATTTACATGTTTTTTGAATGGTGCAAAATAGGTTATTTACCTGTTTTTAAAAGTTTAAAATAGTTTATTTACATGTTTTTTGAAAGGTGGAAAAATAGGTTATTTGAGTGTTTTTGTTTTTGAAAATTGCAAAATATTCTATTTTCATGGTTTTTAAAAGTTCAAAGTATCTTATCGATTTGAAAATATAACTTTACTTAGGAAATAGTTGTAAGTTGAAACGAAAGTGCGAATCACTGTTAGCGCAAAAGTATAGAAACTTAAAAAAAAGTATAGATAGATACTTTAGAGAAGCGAGTATTGTCAAGGGCAGATCGAAGCGCGGGGAGGGGGGGGGCTAAAGTGTCTTTGCCCCTTCCATAAGGAATTTTTTTATAACATTATCGAGATTGGAGCGCCCATTTTCCAAGATGGCCGCTTAGTACTGTTAGCCACCCCCAGGAGACATTTCTGAATCCGCCACTGTAGTGAGTCATGTGGAAGATCTGCGCGGGGATGAGCACAATAGTGTAAATCTTATCGATACCGGAGATTTAAACGATTATCAATACGACAAAACATAAATAAAATTACATCCGTATCCTGCTGGCAGTAATCACACCCTTCACTTGAACAGTGCAATATACGCTTACATAGCATTTTAAATTGCTAAAAAACATTAGCGACCAAGAAGCTTCTGTACTAAAAAGTAAGGGCGATGAGCAATCCTGCCACTATAGCTTCATGTCACTTCCTAATCACATGATTACTATTTTTCAATTCAAACTTGAAAAAGTCCCAAATAAGCTGAATAAGCAAATGCGGCTTCTTATGTTGGATTGTATGCACTTGATAATATACTTTTTTTATCAGTTTTAAGTTTGAACAATGAGTGCAATGATGTTATCTGTGTTGTAGGTTAGGGGTCAATGGCAGATACTAATACTTAACGCTATCCATCTATAATAATTTCGATTTCAAAAATGCGCACAATTACAGTCGTAGATAAATTAGCAAATCAGAAAATTTTAAAAATAAATTCTGCTAGTGCAAAGTAATAAGCATGCAATATAAAAATAACAAAAAATATGTGGTGTCAGTGTCTAAAAGTTGTATGATATATATCGCATAAAAGCATAAATGTGAATAATAATAATATATTTTGTAAGGAACTATATAAAAATATAAATAAGGTTTTATCTTTAATCTTAACTGTTTAGTGCCATCCAGGTGTCATTTACATGTCATAATTGCCAGTGTCAGCGCATTATTATTTATGTTTATTAATATCATTTGGAGATAAAAGTAAAAAGTAAAGTAATCGATTTATTGTCACAAACTCACATTTGTGATTTAGTGTTGGATTTTGTGTCTCAATTGTTTTTTTAATTTATTCATGAGCAGACGTCATGGCGGAGCGCATAAAAGATTTCACGCTCTTTTCAAGTGTCGCAGCACCAACAATGGTGGGGGAAACCATTCCCGAATTTTTACTGAGAAAAGCTGGAGAGTTTGCTGAGATGGGGAAGAGGGATTGGATTGTAAGTTATTTTTATAGAAACCACTCGTAATTTTTAAAAAACGAAGGACTTTATTTTATTAGCCTTAGCAGCATGACAAGGCAATTTGAATTTACCTCCAAATCTACGAGCTTAATTTACTTGACTTCCTTCTGATTGGTATAAAGACAGACGTTGTAACGGGGGAATCCCACAGCTTCCGGAACTTTGAGGATGAAACACGAAGAGTAGCAAGTTTCTTGTACAAGCGCGGGATGCGGAAAGGAGATACGCTCCTCTACATGACCTATGACATGGTCAAGATTCACATACTAATGACCGGGGTGTGGCGTGCAAATGGCTCGGTCCGAGCCTCATACCCTGAAGACGATGAGGGTTAGTTTCATACCAATAGCATACATAATGTATATAAATATTCCAAAAATAAATTAAAAATGTAACTCTCAATTTATAATAGTAACTCTTTTTTTCATCCCACAGAAACTGTGCTGTCCAGAGTAGAGGAATCCCGAGTCGGTTGGATCCTGTGCGAGCCAGAAGCTGTTGAGATGTGTAAAAGAGTCGCTCAAAACGTATCCTGGGATGTTAAAATCATCGTGAGTGGGGAGGGCGAGGTGGCTCCGGGATTTTTGTCATACTACCGAATCCTAGAAGATGATGGATCAGGTGGGCGATTAAGGATTTCTCGAGTGATGAATCAAAGTGGCCCATATACAATTTAGTTTAGATTTACAATGAGATATGTCATAACACATGAGATATTAAATGAGATAGATGCTTAAAGTATTAAGGGATTTTGAAAAGTGCAAATAGTGTATTATGAAAGTTTAAAATAATTTGCACAAAATTTTATTTTTATATTTTTTAAAAATTGTCAATCATGATATTCACACGTTTTTGAATTTTCAAAATGTTCTATTTATGCGATTTTGAAGAGTGGAACATGGTTTTTTTCATTGTTTTTTGAACAGTGCAAAATATTTTTTTCATTGTTTTTTGAACAGTGCAAAATATTTTATTTACATGTTTTTTTAAGTGCAAAGTATTCTATTTACATGTTTTTTTAAAGTGCAAAATATTCTATTTACATGTTTTTTTTAAATTGCAAAATATTTTATTTACATGTTTTTTTTAAAGTGCAAAATATTTTATTTACATATTTTTTTTAAAGTGCAAAATATTTTATTTACATGTTTTTTTTAAAGTGCAAAATATTTTATTTACATGTTTTTTTAAAGTGCAAAATATTTTATTTACATGTTTTTTTTAAAGTGCAAAATATTTTATTTACATATTTTTTTTTAAAGTTCAAAATATTTTATTTACATGTTTTTGAAAGGTGTATAACTTACAATTTATATTGCTTTGATAGTGCATTTTGGTTTTAGCTTAAAATAGATGTGGGTAATATTGAGTTTTCACTCACTATATGTTTGTGCTTTATTTTGTGTTTTTCTAAATATTTAAAGAAAATACATGTAAATGCCATTGTGTGGCACAGCATGAGCAGGTTTGTATAACATTGATTATATTCTAAGGTCACTTTTATAACATAATTGTTCTTAAATGCCAAAAATTATTTAAATATTGTATAGAAATGCCGAAGCTGGAGGTGACGCCGGACGACGTTGCTCTAATTCTTTGTACGAGCGGCACAACCGGGAGGAGTAAAGGCGCTGTGTACTCTCACACACAATTAATTAATGTGCTCCTTGCAATGGGGTTGTATGGGCCATTCTTGGACGGAACTCCCAATTTACTCCTGAATAAGGCGACGCACTTCACTGGAGCTGTCTTTCCATTGGTACTGTTGTCGAGTGGGAAAGAGGCTTTGGTTATGTCTGTCATTAGTAAAACTAACTTGTTCCAGTCAGTTCATAACTACAAGGTAAAACGTGCTATATATTGTATACAAAAATACAACTTTCATAAATAAAGTCATAGTAAATAGGATCGTTCTGCAATGGGCCTATCAGTGGCCTGAGCGGCATTACAATTTCAAAATGTTTTATTTTCATGTTTTTGGAATTTTTTAAATATTTTCTATTCACTCACATGGTTTTTTTTAATTCTGAACCCTGTAGCCAGGCTTTGTTTGGGGCTTCTCTACATCTTTATTTCTGATGGTAAATGACCCGGAGGCTGAAAACTATGATTTTAGTTCTCTAGTAATGGCAGCGAGTGGCGGGGCACAGATCACTCCGTCCATGGAAGAAGCACTACTACGGCTACCCAATTTGGAGAATTTTGTAATTGTAAGCAGTAGAACTTAAAATCAATAATAAATCAAACACAATAATATTATAACGAAGACTGTAACAGATAGCTGCGCCACACGAATAACTTGTCCCCACACGCGGCTATTCGTAGTATGTACCAATAAGGTCTCTTATCTGGGTCTCCTTTATCGCCCCTAGGGGACGAGTTATTCCTGTGGCGCAGCTTTCTGCTACGTAGCTATTTAGAATAACAATAATTTGCAAGAGCATGTTGCTACCCTTTAATTTCAAAAATAAATCTTATTTCAGTTGTATGGACTCACGGAATGTTGTCCAGTGGCTTTATCGTACGACTGCTCCACTTCCCCTCCAACAAAGTTTAAAGGTGATTTATTTCAATAATTTTGATTCTATATCTACGCTTTCTTGTAAAAGATTTTTGACAGTTTTATAAATTTGGGATTTTATTTGCATGGTTGGATTTAACTGCTGCACATGGGGAAAAATACGAAACAGATATACCACCCTTTTCAGTTGGGAAAGTAACAAATTTTATTTTACATGGATTATAACACCTCTTTACTAAAACTAATGATAATTTGTATACCATGTTGATACTTATATGCGCATTTCTGTAAGTAACAAAGCATTGCCATTTTTTCAGGTTGCCGTTGGGACTTCAATTCAAATACGTCACCCTGATACTGGACAAGTTCTTGGTCCGAATCAAAAAGGCGAGATCTGTGTTAAGAGCAAGTGCATGTTCACATGTTACTTGAATAATCCTGAGGTAAAGTAATAAAAATATGCTGGACCATATAGAATTCAGTTAAAATAATTTAAATTTTATCCAGAAAAAGTTCTTTCTCTACATTAAAGTACGTTTGGTGCCCACTGAGCCCGCATTTGGCATTAATTTAATTTAATTTGGATGTTTTGGACAGGCTACCGAGAATGCGTTGGTTGACAAAGTCTGGTTCAAGACTGGGGACATGGGTTATTATGACGAGAACGAATTCATATTTATTGTGGATCGGATAAAGGAAATTTTCAAATACTTCAGCAATCATGTAACTAGCAAAAATGGATTACTATTACGATTAGTGTAGTCATAAAAAATAGTAAAAATTATTATCACTTCCATTCTCCTTTTATTTTCGAATAAAATTCAGATTTCCCCCACGGAATTGGAAGACGTGATAAATCAGCACGAGGCCGTGAAGGAAGTTTGCGTATTCGGTATTGAAGATCCAGATGGTGCAGGCAGCGTTCCACGAGCTGTGGTCACTCTTAAAGACGACCATCATCATGCCACTGCTCGAGACATTTTGGAATTTGCAAACGGTAATATCTGCAATATTATTTAATTAAAAAAATCTGATTAAAAACGATAAAATAATGTACATAGGAAAGCTTCCTGACTACAAGCGACTTCGTGGAGGGCTCTTTATTCTGGACGACTTACCAAAAGGGAAGACTGGGAAAGTTACGAGGAACTTAGCTGCTCAGATAGTCCTGTTCGACAAGGATTGATGTGAGCAAGCAAATAACGAATTTTTCGCCAAATCGTAAAGGTGATATATAAATCGGCTTGTATTTCATAATTTTTTTAAAAGGCGGAAATAAAAACAACTAGATGAACAGCATACCTACACATTGTGAGAAACCTGATTGTGTCATTGGGGTGAAATATGATAATTTACTATGCATTGAAGTCATGACCAGCATTAAAATATTTACCAATCTACGTAAGTAAAAGCATAGGTTGCGTAGATCAACTTCTATGCCAGACAGAGGCCAGAGCCAGGTGACACAGCAGCTATAAAAAATGTGTCGATGTCAAAACATTTGTGAAAATGCCAAATCATCGCTTTTATAGTTTCATTTATAGTAAGTTAGAATTCAAGATGGATGATTTATTTTAAGCCATTTCGAAGCTTGAGTCAATTATTTTAATATTTTGATTTGTTCTTGATGGTTTGCAAAGACTCTATTTGATTTAAAATAATAATTAATTAGCAAAATCTACGCTGTAGAGAAGATGTCCTTGTTTTATTTTGACTTGATTAGTTACTTCATTGCGATGTAAACTAATATTATTCATTCGACTATAAACCCCCCCCCCCTCTCTTTCGCATATTATTGATAGTAAATTGACATAAAATATTTGGTGGCAATTTCAAACTGCTTAGTCCTACTGTTGAAAGGCTCCCATTAAGCAAAGGCTTGAGTAGTATATAGCTCTTGCATTTTCAGGTAGGTACCTACAATAGTGTTTTAAAAATAGTTAATGATTTACTACTTTAAATTTCATTTCTCGTCTGCAGAAAAATATTTAAGATATCTGTAAAGGATCGTCCATAAATGAGGTTACGGGTAGGGTCAATATGGGACCGCTTGGATATTGATGACATTCTATACTAAAGATATCCATTTAGAAAATGTATGGTAAAGGTAATTGCATAGGGGGGTTCTATAGGGTCCTAGGAATGTAAATATTTCCATGACATCATTTATGAACGATCCCTTTAAAATAGGTTTCAATACATATTATAGATTGGGTATGAGTTTTAGGAAAATAATTTTTGCCATACGTAATAATTAAGGTTTTATTCTGATTCTAGAGAGAGAGAGAACGTAAATATTTATTTACAACTGACGTTACAATAACGTTTGCCATAAAGACACAGTAAGAACAATATACATTTTTAGGAAGATTTAAAAGCTTTCGAATAATTGTAGAAACTGTTTTTTAGAAATCGTTATTTTAAAAACTAGCTGTTACGTAAGTTCATATTATATAAATGATTATGGGCAATTCGACAAGAGCCTCGGATAGTAGCAATCACAATTTCATTTATCATGGTTGAGGGAAGTCGCATATCTTTTCGAAATGATTCAAAAAAGGCAGGAATCGAGCCACGAGCACCTACGAGGAGACCAACAACTTCTAACTTCTTAAGTTGATATTTTTCCAGAAAGTAAGGAATACAGGGATTATAGTGAGCTTGTTTTTCAATGTTAACCTCCTCGGCCTGACCTAAATTTTGCTCCATACGTATAGTAGGATCCAAAATATATCCAGTCTTGGACTCCGTTCGCCAGCATATAATGTCCACACGTTTAGAAGCACCATCTGTTACTTCCTCGAAAACATTCCAGTCCAGCGTCTTAAGATGATTTGCAATTATTGATCGCACCTCATGATGTCTACTATTCCTCAGTAAGTTACCCACATGGCATTTCCCTAGAACATGAGCAAGGGTTTCTTTCTCCTTACAGTGTCTGCAAAGGGATGATTCTAGAGAACGCCCTGGAATAGCTTTAACCGGAAAAACGTTTGCACTCATTTTTAATGCATTCACCCACTCTGATGATGTTAATCCACATTTATCAATAATTATTCGATTTGCATAGGGGCAGTCCTTATACACTTCAACTCCTTGTCCCCGAAGTGGAAAAGAACACCATCTTTCAAACTCTTGGTTCCTTAAAATATCCCGAAGTACTTTTCCAGGCTTTGTTTTGGGACGAGATTCTTGTTGAACTACAACATCATCATGATTTAATTGAAGAGCGTCAATGCAACTTTTCATTTCCGCTTGCAAATCTGTGACAAACGGCAAATATTTATCTTCTGAGCTAAGCAAAACGACACATATATTATAATGTTGAACAAATATAAACAATATATTAACAATAATAACAAATATAAAATTGTGTATCATAAAATAAATAATTACGGCAACTAAACCTACTTACAAAATTTAATTTAATTAACTAAGGTAATTAGACTTCAGTAAGGCAAACTTTGCGTTTAAATCAGAATTAAAACTTTTAGAAAGTACCATTTAGTGTTTAGGTAAGTATACCGATAGGCACGTGCCCATTAAATTTTAAAAACCGAACTTAACTTTCCCATACATAACAATTATTTAAAAATATTATTACGATTCTAAAAATTCAAAACTCCTTAGACCTTGTAATTCTCTGTGTACAATTTATTTAGGAATTCCAAAATGTTATAATTATACATGCTTCTTATGCATAATAATTTAAATAATGGGCATGATGAGATTATTAAACAAGGGTTTAGTTTATAACTATAAACTTTAGAATTCTTTATATTCAATTAAAAAATGTATTTATTTTTAATTTCTAAAACGACATAATATATATAGAACTAAGCGTGAGAGTGACTTACTTTTCAGCCAGTATTTCAGTATAGTTTCAAGTCTTTGGTGAATTATTCTCGATAGTCGATACAAAAAATCAAAAATGTTGCTAACAAAAAAAGATCTGCGATGGAACATACGAGCCTACTCTATCCTGTCCTTGATAAATATTCTCCCATTTCATTTCAAAACCTTTAAAACTCAAACTAAAGGCAACTCCACAGTTGTCCAGGACCAGAACCAGATGTCAAAATCGAAATGGAGACTCCCAATTCAGATAATGTGGACAGTTTTATTTGGTTTGGAAACGCTCCTCTTTGCATTGAGTTTCCTACGGATTCTTTTCTTTCCAGCTGATAATGACAAATCCGTCTACTTCCCCGTGATCTATGTAGCTCTCTTCGAAGTGGTCTGCGGATTCTGTGGGAACTGGATCGTGGTCTTTCTCTGGCCGGATCTCAACGCCCGACTCATTCAGGAAATCATTAATGGCCTAGAGAGGGAGCAAATTGGTAAAATATTTTTTTATCTACATTAAAAATTGTAATAATTTTATTACATAGTGTACTCTTCAAAAAATCAAGAAAGAACTTGAGCCTCATATTTTTTGTAATAATTATTTGTAGACTTGTCCCATGAAACTGCGAGGGAGACACTCACTGAAAGGGCTACAAAGCTATTCCTCAAGTATTTACCACTAATTGTATTCTCAACCGTACTCACAATCCCCTTATTATTTGTGTACGACCCAAACATCCCCATCCACTCCTACTCACTCCTCGACAGTCTCATTGGGACTGAGAATCTCAAAAACGTGTTGGGTATTAAATGGGTCTGTCTCACATTTGACTGCATCGCATTTCTCCCACAGTTAGCAGTAACGTATCACTGCGGATTTGTGGTCCTGTCTTTCTTTCACTACATGAGTGGCTGCATTGATGCTATGCTTCTCGAGGTTGCTCCAACTCCAACAAGTGCGGAAACCAGAATGTAAAGGAAAACACGTAGTAGAAAATTACCTAATTTTAGCAAACATTTCCTACCATTAAATTAGTTATTACATATCGTCTGTGAAGAACCAAAATGACCCATATCCATTTGTAGTTAATAACAATATCTACTATCTACATACAAAAATGTATCAAAATGTCTTGCGAGAATTTAAATAGAACATTTCGCACTTTTCAAAACATACAAATTTAACATTTTGCACCTTTTCAAAAACATCATATCCAACATTTTGCACTTTTCAAAACATGCAAATCCAACTTTTTGCGCTTTTCAAAACATCAAATCCAACATTTTGCACTTTTGAAAAACATGCAAATCCAACTTTTTGCGCTTTTCAAAACATCAAATCCAACATTTTGCACTTTTGAAAAACATGCAAATCCAACTTTTTGCGCTTTTCAAAACATCAAATCCAACATTTTGCACTTTTCAAAAACATGCAAATCCAACATTTTGCACTTTTCAAAATCATGTTCATGGAACATTTTACACTTTTTAAAAACATGTAAACAGAACAATTTACACTTTTCAAACACTCTTAATAAACATTTTACGCATGTTTCCTATTTTGTTTCTACGAGACAGCTCATTTCGATTCTAGCATAAATTGGAAATGGCTAATTTTGGTTCTTCACTAACGATATGTATAAATTATTAATACGTTTCAATTTCTTGTGTTTTTCTTCGCGGCGAGGCAGATCGGACTCATGGACAATGCTTCACCTGCTAAAAAGAGTGTGCAAAGACATTCGGAGTCTCCAGCTACTCACGAACTATTTCAACTTATGCTTCAGCACCATCAACTTTCTCCTCAAAATTGGTCTCATGAACTGCGCGGTCATTTTTGGCTACGTCGCCATTCGCTACGCTCACTCAGAGCCAATTATTTCTCTCGCCTCATTGGTCCTGGCAGTTGACATCATTGCTGGTTTCCTGCTCTGCTTTGACAAGGCCTTTGAGCTTCCTGACAAAATGAAAAACGTTCACGGACAAATTATTCTGAGGGTGGCGGCTTGTGGGAGCGGGAGCATTGGGGTTGGGGTTGCTAAAGATGACATAGTGCGACAGAGTGAGTCGCTCCAGATCCGTGGAATCAAAGTCGGACAGTTTTATACTATGGAGCGGGATTCTTCCCCTTGTTTTGTAGATTTCATTATTAACCAAATTGTGTCACTGCTTGTCATGTAAAAAGCTGTGGGACAAAATAAATTTGTTTTCCCTCGCATTTAGATGGGGGAATTTATACGAATTAATTAGATCATCACTCACCTACGTATATATGCTAGATATTGATTTTACTATAAAAAGAGTATAGTAATTCCTGCCTCATTATTTAATCATGTATTTGAATGGTGATTTATTCGGATTCTGTTGTAAACCTTTTCAGATTGATTGTATGAATTTTTAGATATATTACACGTGATAATTATTATTGTTGTTGTATTGAAATGAATTGATAATTTGTGAATAACGAAATACTAAATACTTGGCTTCTCTCTTCGTCAGCTTATTGGTCTGATGAAGCCAAGGCTGGTTGGTTGGGTTCAAATTTAAATTTGGAGTTGGGTTGACATTGAAACTAACTTGTTGACTATATACATAGTTGCTGATCTTGAGATAGATTGTTTTGCAGAGGAACAGTTCCAATTGTAATAGGAATTTTATGTCTCAGATTTATTGACGGTCCTTCTATATCCATTTCCATCTGGGAAGTCAATATATTGGAAATAATTAATTTAAACTGAGTCTAATTTTGAATAAAACGCGTTGCTCTGGCTCTACTTCAACGCGGGGAACGTATCTTTATCTTTTACAAAATGGGGGAGTCTCTTGTTAGAAATATACTTTGTTTTAGCAAGACTGTATTACATATCGTCGGTGAAGAGTCATTCTGTCGTAAGTCCAGAGCACAGCTCAAATCACTCTCTCGCAAGTCCATACGATTCTTAAAGCCATTCTGTCGCAAGTTCATTCAATTGGCAGCTGCTGTCGACGTCGCTTCCGCGTTACGTTGTCCTTTGCATTAGTTGGGATGGTGTGCTACTGACTGTAGTAATGTACACATGACCTACACTTGGGGGCCTTCCACAAAATACGTAATAGAACTTCATTTTCCAAAACAGTTCTAAAAGTTCAAAATGTTCTATTTACATGTTTTTCAAACCTGCAAAATGTTCTATTTCCATGTTTATGAAAACCTTAAAATGTTCTATTTCCATGTTTATGAAAACCTTAAAATGTTCTATTTCCATGTTTATGAAAAACGTAAAATGTTCTATTTCCATGTTTTTGAAAAGTGCAAAATGTTCTACCTCCGTTTTTTTCAAATGTGTAACAATTTCTATTTACATCTTTCTCAAAAGTGTAAAGTATTTTATTTACATGTTTCTCAAAAACGTAAAATTTTTTATTCACATGTTTTTTGAAAGTGTAAAATGTTCTATTTCCATGTTTTCAAAAGTGTTAACTGTTTTATTTACATGTTTTTGGAAAGTGCAAAATGTTCTGGAAATGGAATTTTTATTACGTCTTTTGTGGACGACCCCTAAGTGTACGTCATGAGTGTACCACAGTGAGTAACCTACCAACCCCACCTAATGCAAAAGACAACTCGTAGGGGACCTCGACAGCAGCTACCAATTGAATGGACTTGCGACAGACGACAGAATGACTCTTCACCGACGATATGTAGTATGTAGTCATGTGTTTTGTGAAAGAGCTTTGTTTCTTCAGGGTCGTGTCGGGCAACTAAAAATACCGTAATTTTGTTTAATAAATTTGTTGTTTAAAATGATAATATACCTGAACAAAGTACTGAACGTCAATGATGCGACAATTTGCTAAGCGACTTGGGAGAGTTACTGGTACTTCCATTATATCCCCCGACCATATCTCTGTGTTTCCAGGTGTTACGGAAGGGCCTTTAGCAGTTGCAAGCATTTCGCATTTCGCCTTTGTCCTGCTTTCGGCTCGAAAAATTACGTACTGTTAAACAATAAACGAACCCTAAGCATTATGGGCCTAATTAAATCGCAACAAAAATTGGGTAATATCCAGATGGTAATTAAAGACGCAAACGCACCATTTTAAGTTTTAAACAATTTTTAAAACTGCACTCCTTCAAACTATATTTTTTGTGCCATTTTTAAAATCTAGGGTAATTAGAAAAATTTTCAATTTTTAAAATTATTTAGCTGAGACATTTTGTTCCGTTTAAGAAATTTTTCAAAAAAGGTTAAAGGTATATATCGGGATCTTTTGCGTTGTATATATTTCAACAGCGTATTCATGACTGGGATTTCCTTTTTAAACATAAAACTTTTATACGACAATTTAAATTCAAAAGAAGAAAATCACCTGAATAAGAGAAGCCGTCGCCCCGTGGACTCGTCTGCTACTTTGATTGCTAAATTCAGCGGTGAATTGAATAAAGTCACCGAAAACGTAGCCACTCTTTGGGAGTCTTAAAATAAATCCAATCGGTCCACTTTTACATGCAAAGCAGCAGACACTCTTATACTTGCTCCTTTCTACAGGCTCAGACACTCCAGGCTCCATATTTAAATCTAAAACTCCATTTACTACAAATGGAACTTCATCTCTGTGATTGATTAACCACAACCCTCGCTTCATCTCAGCCTGCACATTATAGCGTACATATCCGTCTTGATGGACAAATGTGGTTGGGAGTCCGAGTGGTAGTGTGAATGTAAATGGGAATTGATGAGCCCCTGGAGGAAGAATGACTTCCAAATCTCCTGCAGAAATATTTTACTTTATTTAAAATGAGCTCCTATAAAATAAAAACTGCGGCCTCTCGGTGTAATGTAACAAAGCCAATCATTCTCACCTGTCCCGTGAACGTATACTTTGTGATGCATGTGTTGCTCTTCTGCGGTGTAGCTTACTGTATGCCTGTTCCTCCCACTACCCCTAAATTCAGTCCAATGAACTCTTGCCTTACCTTCAAAGGTCAAGCTAATACCTGAAATATTACAAGTTAAAAGTTAATAAAAACTAAAAGCTACAATGACAATAAATTGTAATAATAATTAAAGAAAGCTGAAGAAAAAAAAGACCAACTTGTTGCATTTGTTTAAAGGTACCTTTAGTTTTTTTCTCTTTGTCTGCAACAACATGTAAAATCCCTTGAATTGTCTCACCAGGAACATAGAAAATAGGAAAAGTTGACTTGTTACACACTTCAATCTGGAATTTTTGAAGACCCATTATCCCGTCCGCACAGAACCATTCAACTGTTTAAATAAAACGGATATTTGTTCAATTAATTATATTGAAGGATGAAATGAGGACGGAAATTACTCATGTGTGCTTTGCCACAAGGAAAAAGATAAAAATGATAATTATACATTTAAATGAAACTATCCTGCTCGTAAGTAAAAGTGTGACAAGGAAATTACAAGTTACAAGCAAAATGATAATGCAATAACAAGTGTGATAATTGCTATGCTATACAGACATACTTAAATGCGTGCAAGTATTTATGCATTGCTCTGACTTTAAGGTTGCTCAGAAAAGTTTACACATCCAAACCCCCACTTTAAATCATTACTAACGAGGTAATGCGGTTTATATCTATTCATATAAAAAAATCATGTGCATGTTTTTAGACACTATTCAACAAAATCGAAATCAGAATTTCAGAGTTCAAAACAGAATTCAAAAGGAAATTCGAAACTGAAATCGGAACGAAATGAAGACGTGGTGGTTCGTGGAAAATAAAGTATCTCATTCCGACCTGGAACCAAAAGCATGCGATCGGCTTGCAAGGGAACAGAAAAAAAATATTTTCGTTCAGTTCAGATAAGATAATATTATATATATGCAATATATAGTATATAATAAAAAAAATACATACATACGCACATAAATACATAAGGACATACAAACAAACATACATACATACATACATACATACATACATACATACATACATACATGCATATACATAAATACTTCCATAGATATGTCCATACATTGTTGTACACGAAGAATTCGTACGAGCACAAATCTCTCACAGCCCACGGGTTTGAAGCCTAATCGTACCCTCGCTACTCATGTGCAGACCACTGTAAGAGCAACACTCATACAGTCTTCCGTCCGTTTTATCAGTTTCAAGTTTGAATAATGAGTACAATTATGTTATCTGCATTAGGATAGGGGCCAATGGCCGATGCTAATATACTACACGATATGCATCTATAATTGTCTAGTCTACCCAAAAATTAGAAAGTATTTTATAAAGAATTTTTCTGCCAGAATGTATTATCTGCCAGGTAATTTTATTAGTCCTCACGTATAGTTCAGTCCTGTAGAATAAATTAATTAAGTCCACGCAACTATTGTTGCACACGCAGGGATGAAAGGTAATTATTTGGCAAAAGGCAGTATGCTCGGTTGGATTTGGATATACTATGCTTTGTGTATAATACTTAAAGTCCGTATGACATCAATAGTGAGAGTGATTTGAGTGATTGGAAATTTTGGATTGATGGATGGAATGAGAGGCACTCAATAGACGGATTTCGATTTAGTTGCCAAAGTAAAGTTTAGCGGATAGGATTTGATTCCGACTCATCTTCTGCCACAAACAAATCAGCATACGTAATGGAGCACATAGAGGATTTCACACTCACATCAAGTGTCGCAGTACCAACGATGGTGGAGGAAACCATTCCCGAATTTTTACTGAGAAAAGCAAGAGAGTTTGCTGAGATGGGGAAGGGAGATTGGATTGTAAGTTAAGTTATTTTTGTAGAAGCCACTCGCAATAAAAGAAAAACCAAGGATTTTATTTTATTAGCTTTAGCTGCATGATAAGGCAATTTGAATTTACCGCCAAATCTACGAATTTGGTTTATTTGACTTCCTCCTGGTTGGTATACAGACAGACGCTGTAACGGGGGAATCCCACAGCTTCCGGAACTTTGAGGTTGAAACACAAAGAGTGGCAAGTTTCTTGTACAAGCGTGGGATGCGGAAAGGAGATATGCTCCTCTACATGACCTATGACATGGTTAAAATCCACATACTAATGACCGGGGTTTGGCGGGCAAATGGCTCGGTTCGCGCCTCATACCCTGAAGACGATGAGGGTTAGATTATTACCAAACGCGTATATTACAAGACCCACCACACAAAACTATATCAACCAAAAATTAATTAAAAATATAAGACTTTATTTATAAAAGTAACTCCTTTTTTTTCCACAGAAACTCTGCTGTCCAGAGTAGAGGAGTCCCGAGTCGGTTGGATCCTGTGCGAGCCAGAAGCTGTGGAGATGTGTAAAAGAGTCGCTCAAAACGTATCCTGGGATGTTGAAATCATCGTGAGTGGGGAGGGCGAGGTGGCTCCGGGATTTTTATCATACAACCACATCCTAGAAGATGATGGATCAGGTGGGCAATTAAGGATTTCTCGAATGAAGAATCAAAATGAACCATATACAATTTAGACTATAGAATCAAAATCAACTATGTCAAAACACATGAGATAGATGCTTAAAGTGTTAAATTATGCAACAGTTTTCGAAAAGTGCAAAACGTATAATGTGAAAGTTTTAAAAAAATTGCAAAATGTTTTATTTTTATATTTTTTAAATATTGTCAAATATTATATTTACACGTGTTTGAAGAGTTCAACATGTTTCATTTACATGTTTTTGAAAAGTGCAAAATATTTTATTTATCTGTTTTTTGAATGTGCAAACTATTTTATTTACCTGTTTTTTGAAAAGTGCAAAGTATTCTATTTACATAAATGCTTTTGAAAACAGTGTGTATAATTTGCTATTTATATTACTTTGATGCGTACATTTAGTGCAATGATAGTGCATTTTGGTTTCAGCTTAAAATAGAAGTGGGCCATTTTGAGTTTTCACTGAGGATATGCTTGTGCTTTATTTTGTGTCTTTCTATATATTTAAAGAAAATATATGTAGATTCCATTGTGTTGCACAGTATGCGCGGGTTGTGTATAAAATTGATTATATTCTAAGGTCACTATTATAACATTATTGTGCCTCACTACCTAATATTTAAATACTGTAGAAATGCCGAAGTTGGAGGTGGGGACGGACGACGTTGCCCTAATTCTTTGTACGAGCGGCACAACCGGGAGGAGTAAAGGCGCTGTGTACTCTCACACAAAAGTAATTAGTGTGCTCCTTGCAATGGGATTGTATGGGCCATTCTTGGACCGAACTCCAAATTTACTCGTGTCCAAGGCGACACACTTCACCGGAGCTGTCTTTCCATTGGTACTGTTGTCGAGTGGGAAAATGGCTTTGGTGATGTCAGTCGTTAGCAAAACTAACTTGTTCCAGGCTGTTCATAACTACAAGGTAAAACGAGCTATATATTGTAAGCAAATGCAACTTTCATAAATAAAGTCATAGTAAATAGGATCGTTCTGCAATAGGCCTATCAGTGGCCTGAGCGAGATTCCAATTCCAAAATGTTTTTTTAAATGTTTTTTGTAATTTCTTAAATATTTTATATTTTACCCACATGTTTTTTTTGAAATTCTGAACCCTGTAGCCAGGTTTTGTTTGGGGCTTCCCTACATTTTTACTGCTCATGGTAAATGATCCGGAGGCGGGAAAATATAATTTTAGTTCGCTAGTAATGGCAGCGAGTGGCGGGGCACAGATCACTCCGTCCATGGAAGAAGCACTACTACAGCTACCCAATTTGAAAGATTTTTTAATTGTAAGCGGAAGAACTTAAAATCAGACACAATAATATAACGAAAACTGTAGCAGATAGCTGGGCCACACGAATAATTCGTCCCCACACGCGGCTTGCCATAAAATGTCCCCTAAAGGTCTCCTATTTGCATTTTATTTTTCGCCCCCGGGGGACGATTTATTCGTGTGGCGCAGCTACCAGTCAATTGAAAAAACCAATCTTATTTCAGCTCTATGGCCTTACGGAATCTTGTCCAGTGGCTCTATCATACGACTGCTCCACTACCCCTCCAACAAAATTTAAAGGTGGTTTATTTAATTAATTTTGGTTCTATACCTACGCGTTTTTGTAAGAGAATTTTGACAGTTTTATAAGTTTGAGATTTTATTTGCATGGTTGGATGTTGGATTTAACTGCTACTCATGGGGAAAAATACGGAACAGATTTACCACCCTTTTCGGTTGGGAAAGTAAGAAATTTTATTTTACATGGATTATATTATAACTCAAAACTAATAATAGTTTGTATACCATGTTGATTTTCAAGCGCATTCCTGTAAGTAATAAAGCATTGCCATTTTTTCAGGTTGCCGTTGGGACTTCAGTTCAAATACGTCACCCGGATACTGGACAAGTTCTTGGTCCGAATCAAAAAGGAGAGATCTGTGTTAAGAGCAAGTGTATTTTTTCAAGTTATTTGAATAATCCTGAGGTAAAGTAATAACAATACTGGACCGTATAGAATTCAATTCTACTAAATTAAATTTTGTCAAGAGAAAGTTTGTTCTAGGAATTCAAGTATATTTGGGACCCAATGAGCCCGCAGTTGGCCTTAATTTAGTTTAATTTGGAATTTTTGGAAAGGCTACCGAGAATATGTTCGTTGACAAAGTCTGGTTCAAGACTGGGGACATGGGTTATTACGACGAGAACGAATTCATATTTCTTGTGGATCGGATGAAGGACATTTTCAAATACTTCAATAATCATGTAACTAACAAATTGGATTACTATTACGATGAATTTTGTCACACAAAATAGTGGAAATTATTATTACTTCCTTTTTCCCATTATTTCCGAATAAAATACAGATTTCCCCCACGGAACTGGAAGACGTGATAAATCAGCACGAGGCCGTGAAGGAAGTTTGCGTTTTCGGCGTTGAAGATCCAGATGGTGGGGGCAGCATTCCACGAGCTGTGGTAACTCTTAAAAACAACCATCATCATGCTACTACTGCTCGAGACATTTTGGAATTTGCAAACGGTAATGTCTGCAATACTTTTTAAATGAAAAGAACACTACTTTTTAGTAACAATCAAATACTTTACGTAGGAAAACTACCTGACTACAAGCGACTTCGTGGAGGGCTCTTCATTCTGGACGACTTGCCAAAAGGAAAGACTGGGAAAGTTACGAGGAATTTGGCTGCTCAGCTGGTCCTGTCCCACAAGGATTAATGCGACCAAGCAAATAAAAATGTTTTTTGAATTTTTCGCCAAGTCCTAAAGGCTATATACATATATAAATCGGTGTGTTTTACATAATTACGTTAAAAGACGGAAATAAAAATAACTATATAAACTACATAATACAAAGTTGTGAGAAACTTTTTTAGAGACATAATTTACTATGCATTGAAAATTTTTAATAATTGAAAAGTTTATGGACCGCTCTTCACAATGTTATAATGCCAATTGATTTATTTTCAAGTAGTTTACAAATTGAGTAAAATAACATGCATGTTGAAATGTAAACTACTGAAGATGCTATGAGTTGAGTCAGGAGTCTAAGCCCCTTCGCCTTTCAACATTACGCGCACAAAAATACTTAAAATACCGATCAAGTTACAACATATGCTAATACACAAGCTACTTATATTTGCATCCAATGATGAAACCAAAAAAATAATATAGATTATAAACAAATAAGTTATGCATAATATACTACCATACCGTAATATAATATAATTTTGTAATAATATATAGAATGGAGGATAATTATGTCGCAAAATTTTATACATAGTTTATGGAAAAATTCCGTTTAACGTAAACACTTGAAATAATTTGAGTGGTTGAAAATGGTGGATGGATCACTTTATCAGATGAAGAGAGATGCACACTTCAAGTGAATTCTGTTTTTGTTTAGTTGCTAACGTTCAGTATAGCGGATAGCATTAATATGGATTCAGGCTCCGCCAGTTAGTTACTGTCCGAAACAAATCAGAGGCCAGACGCCATGGAGAATTCGATGCTTACATCAAGTTTCTCACTGCCAGCAGTGGAAGAAACCATCCCTGAATTTTTATTAAGAAAAGCGGGAGAGTTTGCTGAGGTGGGGAAGGGAGATTGGATTGTAAGTTATTTTTATAGAAACCACACTGTTCTACATAGGATATTCACCTCACCTTTATCACGGCCATAGCTTTTTATTTACATTATGTACTAGAAATAAAAATAAGGGAATTTACTAGCCTTTTAACAGCATATCGTCGATGAAGAATGAAGTTTGATCATCTCCTTTTGAAGCTAAAATGAAATATGATCATCTCCATTCTGCCTTAAAATGAATTTTGACCATCTCCATTTTTCATGAAATATGTCTAATGAGACATGTTAGTGATTAGTTAAGGGTTTAGTATTTCAAACCTAAGTACTTTAGGGGTCACCCATAAATGACGTCATCAAAATACCCCCATTTTAAGCCCCTATGACCCTCCTGTCATCAGATTATCCGTTAGGTTAATGGCTATCTTTAGCATGTGATACCATGAATATCCAAGTAGGCTGCTTGGCCATACCCATAACGTCATTTATGGGCGACCCCTTAATTTTTTCAAACTTTCAATAATGCATTATTGGTGAATTAATTTAATAAAATTAATGAATTGGTGCATCAATCATGAGATCAGGAGTTAGTTCATCAATTAACCACTATTGCAGCTTTAAACAAATTTGGGGTTACCCATAAATGTTGTCATGGGTATAGCCAAGCAGCCTACTTAGATATTCATGGCATCACATGCTAAAAATAGCCATTTACCTAACGGGTAATCTGATGACAGGAGGGTCATAGGGGCTTAAAATGGGGGTATTTTGATGACGTCATTTATGGGTGACCACTAATGTACTTAGGTTCGAAATATTAAACCCTTAACTAATCACTAACATGTCTCATTAGACGTGTTTCATAAAAAATGGAGATGGTCAAAACCATTTTTAAATCAGAATGGAGATGATCATATTTCATTTTAGCTTTAAAAGGAGAGGATCAAACTTCATTCTTCATCGACGATATGATGAAGCAGTTTGAATTTTCCGCCAAATCTAAAGTTTGAGATTGCCTACTCTTTTGTTTTGTCAATTTATTAATGCCTATAGTCTATAGTCTATTGCAAATTTAGTCGTAGCTTCCCAAACTACATGCTTATAAATAACTACGTACTACTTTGCACAATTGTTGACCAATTTTTGATACATTTTTGCACGGAACCAGAACGTTTAAACTACATGATTCTAAGTAAACACTTGCTACTTAAACAATTTTTAAATAACGTTTGGCCAACTTCTGACCAATTTTTGTCAAATTTCTAGAAAATTGTTGACCAATTTTTAACCAATTTTTGACCAATTTTTGACCAATTTATGATCCATTTTTGTAAGAAACCAAAACGTTTAAACTAGGTACATGCTTTTCATGTAAGCGCTTGCCCCTCAAACAATTTTATACCAATTTTTGACCAATGTTTGACCAATTTTTGACCAATTTTTGACCAATGTTTGATACATTTTTGTACGGAACCAAAACGTTTAAACATGCTTCTAAGTAAGCACTTGTTAATTAAACAATTTTTGAATAACGTTTGGCAAATTTTTGACCAATTTTTGACCAATTTTTGACCAATTTTTGAAAAATTGTTGACCAATTTTTGACCAATTTTTAACCAATGTTTGACCAATGTTTGACCAATTTTTGACTAATTTTTAACCAATTTGTAACCAATTTTTGTCTAATTTGTGATACATTTTTGTAAGAAACCCAAACGTTTAAACCACATGCTTCTAAGAAAGCTTTTGCTCCTTACACAATTTTAAACCAATTTTTGACCAATTTTTGACCAATTTTTGTAGGAAACCAAAACTTTTTAAAAAATGTCTCACCAATTCTAAAACTTCAATTAACTACCAGTCACAGTGCAATTACTTTGCTCCCTCGTGTAATAGTGGCAAGTTTCTTGTACAAGCGTGGGATGCGGAACGGAGATACGCTCCTCTACATGACCTATGACATGGTTAACATCCACATATTGATAACAGGGGTTTGGCGTGCAAATGGCTTGGTCCGGGCCTCATACCCTGAAGACGATGAGGGTAAGTTTCATATCTATGTGCAAATAATTTAAATTTACTATCATACACTATAGTCGTACACATAAAACTATATCAATAATCCACAAATAAATTTACGCTTGACTACGATTATCAATTTATAATAATTTTTAAAAAGTTTCAAAATTCCTTTTTTCTCATCCCACAGAAACTCTGCTGTCCAGAGTAGAGGATTCCCGAGTCGGTTGGATTCTGTGCGAGCCAGAAGCCGTGGAGATGTATAAAAGAGTCGCTGACACAATATCCTGGGATGTTGAAATCATCGTGAGTGGGGAGATCGAAGTGACTCCAGGTTGTTTATCAACAACCAAATCCTACAAGATGATGGATCAGGTGTGCTATATGGGATGAATCAAAATTGTGTCACAAATCAAAATGGCCCACATCCAATTTAGGATTTTTGAAAAGTGCAAAAAGTTTTATTTGAATCTATCCATTAATTATTCATTGTGGTACTTAAATTCATAAAAAAATATTATAGAAATGCCAAAGCTGGAGATCACGCCGAAAGATCCCGCCCTAATTCTAAGTACAAGTGGCACAACCGGGAGAAGTAAAGGTGCGGTGTATTCTCACAAAGGAGTTATTAATGGTATGCTTGCAATGGGGTTGTACGGGCCATTCTTGGACGGAACTCCCAATTTAATTCTGACTAAGGCTACGCACATTGGCGGAGTTTTCTTTCCATTGATACTGTTGTCGAGTGGGAAAATGGCTTTGGTTATGTCTGTCATTAGTAAAACTAACGTGTTCCAGTCTGTTCATAACTACAAGGTAAGTGACCATCCTCAGTTTTCTTTAATAATATTGTACAGTATGCACATTAAATTGTTAACAATTTTGTAACTACAGGGCATTTAAATGTGACACCTTGTGGTATAGTAAATAATTTGAAGGAATTTTGATTGAACGGTGTAGCCAGGTTGTATATTTGGCTTTCCAACATTCTTACTTCTCATGGTAAATGATCCGGAGGCTGGAAACTATGACTTTAGTTCTTTAGTCGTTGCAGTTTGCAGTGAGTGGCGGGACAACGATCACTCCGTCCCTGGAAAAAGCACTACACCAGCTACCCAATTTGAAGTCTTTTGTAATTGTAAGCTACTGCCCTAAGGCCTAATGGTGATCAGTAGCCGCCGGCTGTTCAAATTCTATACTGAATTTAAAACTCTGTGTGGCTGATATTGACATAGTTTATAAAATCCAAGCTGCCTTAATGCTTAATGTCGCACATGTTTTAAAAGGCAGTAGGAGAGGAACAGCGGTTATATACTGATCGCCATTAGGGAAGTGATCACTATTAGGCATGCCCCTATTATGCAAAATGTACACTACATTAACTTTACAATTTGATATCATTTCAGATTAATGGACTTACGGAATTTTTTTCCGTGGCTACGTCTGTAGACAGTTCCACTTGCCCTCGAAAAAAAATTAAAGGTGATTGTGATAATGCAATAGGTGCACCGCCCTTTTCAGTTGGGAAAGTAAGTTTTTTTATTCTACATTTAAGGGTCACGCTCTCAGATAAATTTAGTTTACAGCATATTGCAATTAATTTATTCAGGCATTCGCTGGGACTTCCATTCAAATTCGTCATCCTGACACTGGACAAGTTCTTGGTCCGAATCAAAGAGGAGAGATCTGTGTTAAGAGCGAGTCTGCGTTTGATTATTATGTTAATAATCCTGAGGTAAAACTTGATCTGGACATTCAAGTTGAGTCTGAAGTTCGCCTTAATTTAATTTAATCTGGATTTTTTGGAAAGGCTACGGAGAAAACTTTCGTTGACAAAGTCTGGTTCAAGACTGGGGATATGGGTTAATTTGACGAGAACTAATTCATATTTGTTGTGGATTGGATGAAGGAAATTTTCAAATACTCCAACAATCATGTAACTAACAAATTGGATTACAATTATTATGGAATACGGTACTATGATGTATAAGACGATGACCTTTGCCATGCAAATTAGTAAACATTATTACTACTTCCTTTCGCCCGTTATTTTCGAACTTAATACAGATTTCACCTACGGAATTGGAAGACGTGATAAACCAACACGAGGCCGTGAAGGAAGTTTGCGTATTCGGCGTTGAAGATCCAGATGGTGGAGGCAGCATTCCACGAGCTGTGGTCACTCTTAAAAATGAGCATCATCATCACGCTACTGCTGCCCGAGACATTTTGGAATTCGCAAACGGTAATATCAGTAATACTATTTTTGAAAACAAATCTGAGTAGAAAAGCTAAAATAATGTACCTCCGTAGGAAAGCTACCTGACTACAAGCGACTTCGTGGAGGGCTCTTTATCCTGGACGACTTACCAAAAGAAAAGACGGAAAGTTACGCTGAATTTGGTTGCTCAGCTACTCCTGTCTCACGAGGATTAGTTATATTTTTTTAAACAATGCACTGTATTGTGAAAAGGTGTGTATTCTAAGAAATAGTTAAAATAAATAGTGTTTTGAAATGTCGCTTTAAATCCGAAAATCCACAACAACCTTCGCATGACTCATTGGTTGTCGTTGAAAGGATCTGGACTTCAAAAAATTCGTCCTCATGTTAAGACCACAACGCCGCTTAATCACAATTTCGATGCTAAATTAGGCTCATGCAGCGTAGATATTGCCTTCTCAAGCTCATAAGTCAACTAGACTGCATAAAAGTATATTTTCATAAAATATCAGTATTAGGAGGTTTCCAAAATTTTGAAAGTATTTCAAAACTCATTAAACTATTTTTTATATAAACAAAGGTACTCCAGCAGATAAAGTGATAAAGTTGTTTTCAATTTTCCCAAGTATGTATAGGCAATCATACTCTTTAAAGTTGAATAGTTTCACGCCTTTTTTCACAGCTCATTAAAGTTGTTAAGAACTTTATACGAAACAGACCACGCAGATTTATTCTACCATGCCTAATTTTGTATTAACATATTTTTTTCAAAAACATTAGATATTGAAGAAAGATTATTTCTCAAGAACTCAACAATGACATTTTCAAAAAAAATCTAAAATTATAAATTTTACAAAATCCTAGATTCGTTTTCTTGAGAATTGCTTTAAGTTTAAGATGCAGAATTTCAAATGTTATTGAAATAAGGCGAACATTGTAACACCTACTGCGCGGTAAATTTTAAAAACATTAATATTTTGGAATTAAATTTTATGAGGCAATTTTAAAATTTAACCCGCAGTAACTGTTACAATGTTCGTCGTATTTGTATTTCAATAAAATTTGAAATCCTGCATCTTAAAGCAATTCTCAAGTAAAAAAAGTTGCTGCTGTGAAGCAGGGCTGGATAATGCGGCTTGCGCAGCGTAGGTAGCCCCCGCTGCCTGACTTTTCAAAAAAAAATGTAAATGAAATATTTTTAACTTTTCAAAAACATGCAAATAAATTTTTTTTGTAGATTTCAAAAGCATGCAAATTTAAGTTTTTGTACGTTTCAAAAACATGCAAATAAAACATTTAACAATTTTCAAAAAAACATCTATATGCAAAATTTTACATTTTTCATAATCAAGGTAATAAAACATTTTAAACTTTTCTAATTTCTAATGTATACAAAATTACAATATTTTGGTTTACCAAAGATGTGTGTTCACCGGCAAGAAGTTCACCTGCTAGAGCATTCACCGGATGTGTTTTTCACCGGAACAATTATATATAACCGGGTATCAATATAAAGTTTCGGTACGGAAGTATCAATGATCTGCGGTCTACTCTACATTGAGTAGCTAACTTGTACTAGGGATGTCAAATATTTGGGGTAAAAAATTACTTGTACAAGACCAAGACTCTTGGGTACCCAAGACTTGCATTCTTTGGGTACCCAAATAGTCTTGGGTACCCAAATACTCAAAATCCTTGGGTACCCCAAAAGTCTTGGGTACCCAAATACTCAAAATCTTTGGGTACCCCAAAAGTTTTGGGTACCCAAATACTTAAAATCTTTGGGTACCCCAAAAGTCTTGGGTACCCAAATACTCAAATTCTTTGGGTACCCCAAGACTCTTGCCCAAGAAAAGTCATTTTGTATTATAACTCACCCAAAAACGTAACAAAAAAGCCAAAAAAGACTACTTTAAAAAATTTTGACACCCAAGACTCTTGGGTTGGTCTTGGGTAAGATGGCGGAAATTCTTGGGTTTTGGGTTTTGGGTGCTGACATCCGTACTTGTAGCCAACTCGAACGGAGTGGCGTAAATTAATGCAAATATTTTTTTCAATCGGCTTTAAACTAATACTTAATGGTTTCCCCTTTTTACGAGATTATAAGCAAAGAAAACATGGCACATGCAGTCCACACGAAACTTGAGAGAGAAAAATAGGTGGTAATTTTAATATTAACGTTATCCACCCAAACCTGCTTTGAATTTTTACCACCTTGTAACTTGTACAGTTTTTCACCCGATATGAAAGAAAATTTAATTTTTTATAATCCTTTGACTCTTTTTGTAACAAGTGATTTCAGAAATATTTAACAGTTTTAATTTTTAATTAACTCATCAAGTGACTATCTGTAGTTTGTTGTTTGTGTGGATTTGAATGTGGCATCATATTTTTAACAAAATGTGTTGCTCAGTTGAATGATTTAATGTGCACAAATTTGGAGTATTTTAAAGTTTAATTTACTTGCTTCACGACGTTTGTAAATTATCAAGATGGAAGTTTATCAAGTTCCAGACACTTACTTTACTTCAAGTTTTCTTAAAATTATTTGCCTGGCATATTCAGAGTCAGAGTCACATATTCGACGAGAAAATAAAATCATCTGACGCTATGAATTTCGATGTATGGGAAATAAATTATAGTTTTATAAATAGAAAAGTTATATTTATAGTTTAAATATTGACTTTTTGGGATGACGTAGTATGTGCACAGCCCCTGAGGGAGTTTTAGCTTACGATAATGCCGTACAAGCGTTCATTTGTACAATTTTGTTTTTTTCATGCAAGGGTGTTAACTCCTAGCTCTCTGACGCAGTTTGTATTCTACTTCTAATGGTTGATTTATTTGAACAGCTGTAAAATGATCTACTTTCAAGAGGGTTCGCCATAATATTCGATTTATTTTCCTGCCCGACACTCAAACTTTTAATTAAAAAAAAATTATTCGCATTAATTTCACTTGATACTTGAACTTATGTAATCAAATCTTGTATCTGCGTCGCTTATTAAGTGTCACCCTTCTAAAAACTAATTCCCTTCCTCAAAAAGCCTTCGCCTCGCTCCAATAAATTTACAACTGCATTAGTTCAGCATGGTGACTATATTTATTTGTTTGGCTGACCGAATTTTTTTAAATATTTGTAAAATTGTGTGTCCTGATGTTTTTCTTCACACCTCCGGACCTCAAATTTTCACTAGCCGCAAAATTTCCAATCTTTATTTTTTATGTATATTTCGATGTACATAATTGTTGCCAACAAAATAAGCGATTTTTCATGCAAAATCAAATTATAAACGATTTACGTCAAAAAATGGAGGTAGCACCTTTGCTTTTAATATGAAATACAGATCATCAACTTTGGTATTATGTAGTTAGAATGGGAGATAGTTAATTTTGCTTCTTGAGTACCAAAGTAACCTTGAAATTTTGAATTAGTCACAAACTTCTTCAACAGCGTCAAGCCGAAATATTGCACACCACTATGCGACAGCAATTTTTGATTATTTATTAAATCATACTATTATTTAGTAGAATTATATCTCATTTACACCTGGGGTAAAATATTAAACTTTGCGTAATAAATGTATTTATATAAAAGTGGTCACTGCTAACACTGTTACATCAAAAAATGTGGCTCACTGCTCCGGATCAAGGGGCTGCGGCTGCAGGAATGCAAACGAAGGGCTGACAAAAATTAAACTTGCAACACGTTGCTTATGCAATATTTAATTTTCGCTGCTTGGCAATATACTACTCCACCAATGTATTGAATACAGTGTCCATCGTTAAAGAAAAGAAACACATTGAAGTGACATTACGTACATAAAGTTAACAAGTGGCGTTTGAATTTTATAGGCGGCGTTGAAATGATATTATAGCATTTTGTATTTCTGTGTGAAGCATCTTAATAAAGTGTTAACATAATCCTGTTCAGTTTTAGATTTAATATACTAATTATAGTATTTAAGTTAACTCCACATTATAAATTCTACTTCTGCTTAGTATTTGAAATTCACTGTGAAAAATCAAATTGAACATTTTTTATTTTTGGCTAACAAGGAAGGGTAAACACATGTGCGACGACTTTTAACTTAAGTTTATGCGCATTAGGTGCGTCTACCGCAACTATTAAACGTGCGCTTAATCATTTTTGTCGCAGGTCAGGTCAGAGAATTGCTCACAGTTGTCCGCCCAAGTTTAAAAAATTCGAATTTTTGATTTTTTGAAACCCTGTAGATTCTACAATTTTCATCAAATGTAAAGTTTTGTTATCTCTATAACATTATCTACAAAGTAAATTTTGGAATTTTGAATATTCGAAAATTTTTAAAATTTTCGAAAAATGAGGTTAATAAAAAGGCCTCACGAAAGCCAGGTTTACAAATATTGTTTTTGAAAAATTTAAAAATTTTCAAATTTTCAAAAATCCAAAATTTACTTTGTAGATAATGTTATAGAGATCACATAACTTTAAATTTGATGAAAATCGGATGGAAATTGTAGGATCTACAGGGTTTCAAAACATTGACATTGACCACTTATATACAGTTTTCCATAACAGCCGTCAAATTTGTAAGCGGCTTTGAACTGATCTGCTTCTGCTGGCAAATCTGTTTACTACAATATTTCATGTAAGCCAATGAGAGATAAGCTGAAGGCAGTGAGACACCCCGTTTGAACATCGTGTGACATTAAAATTCTAATGTACGACCATTTAAAAGACAAAAACGATCGCTTGTAATTTATTGCTTCTTGAGTGACTCATTCAATTAAATAGACTTTAATATATTTTTTAATTTTCAGACAATTTGCCAATGTTTGTTACGTACTGATTTGTGAGAAATTAACATTACGGTCTAATTTTCCCCACAGTCATGCAGAACTATACACGATTTTCAATTCCAACCTCTAAGCAATCCGGCTCTGCGGTATATCGAACAATGGGTTTAACATCCTATTTAAATTAAATACTTTATCGCCGCTTATAAATATATTTTGACTTTAACAACATTTGTACAGATTGAGATGTAATAAAATCCTTGTACGTATTTGTTTTATTTTCTATTTGTCGTAAAATAACTTGTTCATAATCTCTGTTTCCATTCTTAACCGTCACATTACACGATGGAGTATAAAATACGCTACGGAGCACTGGAGCACATGCACAAACGTTTTTAAACTCCTTCATTACATTTTCCAGACTGGGCGTATGTGCCTGAGTTTCTTGTTACTTGACTTCAAGTTTTTAAGGAGTTTAAGAAGTCTGAACTTCTACAGATATGTACGGCTGAATCTAATATTTCAATTAATCAAAAAATGATTGTACGCCGTACGCGTGCGAGTAGCAATTTTAATTTCATTTTAAAAACCGTTGAATTTTCATTTAATTAGCCGTGAATTTTTACTTGTGTGCTAACTGATTTTGAAAAACAATTAAGATTTTGCAAAATGTGCAATGGAAATATCTGTAAAGTAAAGTAAGTTGCTACTAGATTATTTAGACACATTACCTCCGAGTGTAGTTAATAGTGAAATTTCCAGCGGGGAAAGTTTTACTTTATGCCTGTACATTGTTTTATAATTACAAATTTAACCACTTTCACGCGGCTTAGTAATTTCACGATTACGTAAGAGCAGAATGTGATACAGTGAGAACTAATACAAGTTTTAAAAATTGTAAGCAATATACTAGAAAAGATTTTGTGACTTGGTTTCTGAGATTTAGGTATCATTAAAAAGATCCAGACTTTAAATTTGGAGCTTGAGCGCATTTTGTGTTCTTTATTCAAAGTAGTCCGCCACATTTAAAAAACTTGAAATTTAGATTTTTTGACTTAATGTCGCCCCTCATGTTTGACACACGTTCAAATTTAACTTTTGTTTGAAATTTTGTATATTGTGTACATTGTCTAAGTTATGGAAAAAGTTCAATTTAATACACTTTGAATCAATATTAGAGGAATAATCAAAGGCCAGTCAAGTACCTCACTGTAATAATTACGTATTGGTGGAGGGTTTGGAAATTGAAAATGATTTATTGAAAAGTAAACTTGATTTTTTTTTACATAAATCTTTAAATTAAATTGAAATTAGTTTCCATTTCTAAATTATAACTTCTGCTTTGGCCGGTTGTGATTTTTATTTTGGTCGATTTTAGAAAGTCGAAGAAAATATACAAATTTCAGTTCTACGCCGCTTTAAAGTTTGGTTAATAATGAGTTGACCTTGTGTCTTATATTAAACTTACCGATAAAGTTCTATTTGTATTGAAAGTACCTAAAAAATTTGGCCACAAATTAAATTTTGTTTATTGAATTATGTCTAGATTGAGCCGCAATAATGACCGATTCAGGACTGATAGCATGACATCGGTATTTAAAACTGCATTTTTCCAGTCAAGAATCAAATAAACCTTATCCATTGTCAGCTTAATATTATTTACGTCAAGAAGCACCAACAATAGGAGAGATGGATGTGTAAAATGTTAAAAATTACAATTGATGAAAAAGTGCAAAATGTCTGATTTCCATATTTTTTTAAAGTGCTAAATATTCTATTTACATGTTACTGAAAATTGTGAATGGTTGTATTTACATTTTTTAGGGTTGCTATATTTCATATTTTTTGTACATAGCTCCTTTTTTATTTCCAGCTGAAAATGGATATGGATCATTTTGATTCTTCACACAAGATTGAAACTTGACTAAAACTAATAATTATACAAATTATTCAAAATGTTCTGCTTGATTTTTAGAGAATAGTATTTACCTCATTTTCCTGAGATTTCAAATAAAAAATATTGTTGTCGAACCGTCCGTATTTATTGAAACAAACAAAATTACTATGCAGTATATTCAAAATGGTTTACACGTGAGAAGTAAACACGAATTTTACAGTAAATAAATGGGTTAATCAGGGTTAGAATACGTTTCGGCAATGAAATTGTAAATACGAACGTTAGGTAAAAGTATAACTTTCTAATACAGATTTTTAATAGGAAATATACAGGGATTTTATGTTTATTACTTTGAGGTTATTGCTTAATGAAATACTTAATTTTATTAACAGCAAAAATAATTATTTTTGTGATAATGTTGAATACTTTTTAGAAGCGCAGATCCAAACTGGGGGGCTAGGGGGCTGTAGCCCCCTCTAAAAGGAAATTTTGAACAGTGTAGAGATATGGGCTTATTACTCATTAGGCTATTATCTAAATAGTAATTCCTGGTGTTTTGGCAATTAGAAAACTTTTGATTTTTAAACTTTAGAGTTTATAGTGCAAGTGTGCCAATTGTAATTGTGGAGAGCGTATGTACTATTATGTATGCTGAATTATTTCTCAGTCTCATAGTAATCACAAGCCGTTATTTTAATCGTGGAACTCTTAAGCATACCACCATTGGCGAAGATGCTCACACAGGGAATTTGACGGTCTCAGTCTCTATGCTTCAAATTACCGGTTCGGGTAATAGTCACCCCCGTTTAAGTCGCCCCCACATTACTCACCCCCACATTACTCACCCCCACATTAGTCGCCCCCGGGTAATAGTCACCCCCGTTTAAGTCACCCCCGGGTAATACTCGCCCCCGTCATATTCACCCCCACAAGCATGTGCACTCACTCAGACGTTTTTTTTAGTTTTTCGAGTTTTTTCTTCATAGGTTGTCTATTCCATCTATCACAGGCAGTCTTAAGAAACCTTCCGCCTTGATTGGCAAGCATTGTGGCATGAAGCGGTTACTGCAATACTTTATGAAGAATTACATCGGCACAACAACCCGTCCTCCAACATTCCCACCTGCACTGTGGGCAGTTCATGACAGAGTCTTACGAGGGGTTCCTAGATCAAACAACAGCGTCGAAGGGTTTATTCACGGTTTTAATATTCGCGTTGGTTGTGCGTCGTGCCCATCCTAGTGTGTTCAAGATAATTCCCTGTTTTCAAGATGAACAAAGCAAAACCGAACGTAATTTATTGCGTCATAGAGCTGGAGAAGTTCCGCTAAGTAAGGAACTGCGCTACCTACGCATTGATGATCGAATTCTCACAGCCGTCAAGCAACGGAAAGATGTGTCCAAAGTTGCGTACCTAAAAAAGATTGCTTACAATCTGGGAAGAATTAAAATCAAAAACAGAGGCCTTCCTCCCTGCGTAAATCCTTTGAACCCGGTACCTCCAACCCTGCCTTTGACTTTGAACCCTGTACCGTCAATCCTGCCTTTGGCTTTGAACCCTGTACCACCTAATCCACCTTTGCCACACATCTCCACAGCCGTTACCCGAAAACGAGGACGCCCACGCAAGAACTTCGCCACCCAAGCTGAACCAACCATAATCCCTTTAGTCAGACCAACTCTTCCCACTCTCCGAGCCACCAGAACACGCTCAACGCAGATAACAACTGTAGTCAACACTATACAACAGCCTGAACCTATTCAAATTACTGCCATCAACCAACCTAAACGGAAACCTGGACGTCCAAAAAAAATATGAATCCAGCTGGGAATGACGAGCCACGAGAAAAGCGAACTAAAGTGTGTGATGTACTCAAACAAGAATGCTGAGTTTACATTTATTTTGTACATATTTCGTGAAGCATTATTTTTAATTTTTTTATCATTTTTTAAATTTTTTACAATAAACTGACAACGGTTATCACCTGCACTACTTCTACTTCTTGCATACCATACCACGGGGGTGAATATGACGGGGGCGAGTATTACCCGGGGGTGACTTAAACGGGGGTGACTATTACCCGGGGGCGACTAATGTGGGGGTGAGTAATGTGGGGGTGAGTAATGTGGGGGCGACTTAAACGGGGGTCACTAATGACCGTACCAAATTACCAGGTAAGAAATTGTTTAGCGTTTCAAAGCTACGACGCCGCTTACTAACATTTGCATGCATTACGAATGACGAATTAATGTTGTGATTAGTGAGAAGTGGAAATGATTAGTTTTGAGAGAGAAAGTAAATGCATTTATTTACACTGGTACTACTTTGAGTAGAGACGTCCAGCTGGAATTAATTTTAAAATGAATCACAAACTGCTTGAACAGTGCCAAGGTGAAATATTGAAAATCGCTACACGCCAGCAATTTTTTAATATTTATATTATCATACTAATATGTAGTAAAATTATATTTCATTTACACCTTTTATTATGTTGACGAGTATAATTCAGGGTAAAATATTAAACTTTGTGTAGTAGATTTGTCAACAGCATATAATATTATGCAAACGTATATAAAAAAACTTCGTCGTAATCGTAGCAGTGAACCATTGCTTGCATTTCCGTAACCGCAGTTATTTTATAACAGTTCAAGATACTCTGCATAAACATAATTATCTGGTAATTTAAGTATTCACATGGAAAACCGAAATAAAGCTACAAGTAGTTGTAGTTCAAATTTATATAAAATTAACTTATTGTGTACTTGTATAGACTAAAAAAAAATATATATATTAATTTAAAATAAAAATTAGTCAAGTTCCATAAATGTGAAGTCAGTTTCAGTTTTTTAAATAGCAAATGTATTATACTCACTTTAATAATGACTTTTTCATACCTTCTTTCAACTTTCTAAAATACATGACAGTTCTTTAAAACACCAAATTAGCTGCTAAAAGAGCACGTGACTCACAGACAGTTTAGAAAGCACGCATATTAGTGCTTTTAAAAACCCGTTTTTGGATTGATCATCCATCTGCATAGTTCCACTCCAAGGATTATTGCAACAAAGAAAGATATATGATGCACTGTAGCCGTTGGCAGAGCAGGAATATTTTGTGCATTATAGGATGGAAACAGACAAGGGTGGTACCTATTGATGTACAACAATTGTCAGGGCATTCAAATGTCTTTTGAGCAAATACAGAGTGAATATACGCGTGACTCCATTTTTGGTGGAATTCAACGGAGACGATGTGGATCTGTAGGGAATCAAAAGTTGAGTTTAAGAAAACAATGTTCTAAAGCGGCAAGAATTAAAATCGAGTCTTAAAAATGTGACGACGTGATGGGCGATAATGAGGGTTTTTGTGATGGCGTAATATGTGCACAGCCCTTAGTTGAATTATTTGTATGTACTCACTCTAGTGAAGGCTTAGGCATTTCAGATTGTTGGTATAAGTTAAAAAGCGTTATTGACCTCTTCCGCAAGTAGATCCAAACCACCAGTGAAATTTGTAAATGGCTTTTAAATATAACTTAACATGTCCCAAGTCTCTGCAGGCTTATCTTAGGGCGCGTCTCCCCCTTAAGTCGATTTGGCATCAGCCATTCAACATTTGTTGTGTGCATAGAAGTAGTTGAATGTACACTTTTTATTTGACTAAATTAACTTTCTGTTCAGTTTTAGATTTAATGTACTATTTATAGTAATTGTATTAACTCCACATTATACATTCTACTTCTGCTTGATATGTGAAATTCACTGCAAAAACTTAAATTGAACTTGTTTTATTTTTGACCAAGATCAAAGTGCGCTACGTAAAATTTATTAGAAATCCACAATCTTAAGACTGCATAAAGAGAATATGTTTATATTTTTCAAAAACCTGTAGCTACATCATTTCCATATTTTCGTAAAACACTAAAACAAAATATTTTCACCTTTTCTATATATTTCTTTTCCTACTAAAAACCTGATTATCAAATCCACTATTTCACGTGACGCCATCCAAAGTCCCAAGTAAAGCAACTTGACGATTTAAAATACATATTTTAGTGATGTCATTCTCAAATAATCATGACATCGACTTGTTTGGCGTTTTTGTGAGTCTCAGTAAATAGAAATGAAATATTTCTATGGAATTTGTTTTAGTCGATTTGATCGAGTAATGCGTATATTCCAATTGACGGTCACCCAATTTCAGCCTTCATTTTCACTTCACACAACACCTACCTAATTCCATTTTCAGCCTAAAAGGAAATACGTCACGAAGTCTTAACAATGGGTAAGATGGGTGTATAAAATACTAAAAATTAAAATTTTTAAAAAAGTCCAAAATATTTAATTTTTATATTTTTTTAAAAGTGTGCTAAATACTCTATTTGTATGTTTCTGAACATTCCGAAATTTTGCATTTAAATTTTTTCAGGGTCGCAATAATTTTATTTTAATAAGATTTGTGTGTTTTTTTTAGCTAAAAATGGATATGCATCATTTTGATACTTCACATACGATTTTAACTTGACTAAAACTAATTATAAGGAAACTCACTGTCTTTTCCTCAAGTCCGTAACATGTTTTGTCTACAATTCACAGATTATTGCAAGGCACTGTGATATGTAAAATAAGAAATAATTTATTAGTAAATTCAAAGTGATCGGTATTACACATAATTTAAAATAATTTGTAATCGCATTAATTTCCCTTGATACTTAAACGTATGTAACTAAATCTTGTATCTGCGTCGCTTTACTTTTAATCGAGGCAAATGCTTAGTTAATTTTTGAATACGACTACGATGATTTTAAAACAATGTTTGTGATATTCTTATGGAAAATTTAAAAACAATATTTTTCAAATCTGTCTTCAATATTCAAAACAATGATTTACAAGAATTTATACAAACCACTAAGAAACTGCCTATTATGATAGACCAAGGAGTGAGTTGCAACAACTGAATTTCAATTATTCTTGGCTTTAGGTAAATAATTTCATAGGAAAATCATGGTGATAAATGGAGCCATGGGGGGGGGGGGGGGAGGAGATTGGTCCGGAAATGACGTCAGCGATTAAAAAATTGTTTTTTTCGATTTATGCCTTGCAAGTATTTTTAAAGGAGGTCAAAGTTGGCGTGTCTCGAAACCACCATTTGACGCCATGATACAAATTTTGATCTACAAAATTGAAAATTGAAATTGAAATTGAAATTGAAAATTGAATTGCAGCTAAACGAAAACGAAAATACGGAATATCTCTTCTGGAGTGCCTAGGCAAATGTATGATGTACTCAAAAATCTAAAAATATTGCATGTAGGTTTTACCAAAATTTCGATCTATTTGTTCGAAATTTTGTCCCTATGTTGGTAATGAGGCACTTACAAAACCCTATGCTCAAGGGTTGCGGTGGGGCAACGGCAGAAAAATCTCGGAGCGACAGTAATTCGTGAGACGGCGTTGAACTACGTCATTTAAATTTGCTGTCTTTGTATTGCACTTTTCAACGCTGTCAGTCATTGACGACGGGGGAGTAAAATCCCTCCAACCAACAATCGGGATTTAAAAAATTAGATACGATTACGTATTTGGAAATTAGAAGAATGAATATAAATTATTTCATTAAAACTTTGTAAAAAATACTTTATCCGTTATTTACAAAAATCGCTAAAGCTTGACGCCGTTAAGAATTTATGCTCGGTCTGAAATATGATTTGTTCCACCCAACTGTGAGTTGTTTCTGGCTTTCTGGTATGTTGCATATTTTATTATTTTTTGAGCGGGGTTGCTCAAACACAGCATACGCCCCCTTAAGCAACAGTTTATGCAAGCAAACGTTATGCATACATGATATAATCACACTGTTAAATTGTTAAAGCGGCGTTAAAATGATTATCTCCAGTTCATTACTTTTGTCCTCCTGTTAATTTCGGTATTGACTAACAAACTTAAATAAATAGTTTGCATGGCAAAATCCGCATATTTCTAGAAATATTAAATTAACAAGAAATACACAGACTCCCTAATTAAAATTAATGTGTCAGAAATTCTTCAAAATAATTACTCCATAACGTCGCTTAATTACAATTGCAGTCTGTCCAAATTCTTTAATAATAAAGGCGGCGATTATTCGAGTCCGTCCTTAATTAATTTTGTAATTGTTAACGCTAATGACAAACAAAAATTCAAGAGTTAGTGTATCTTTTTTAATTTTTAGGAAATTTTGCAATTTTTATTACGTAGTAAATTAACATTAGGGTATAATTTTCAAAGTCCAAAGTCATGCAAAACTATACACGATTTCTTATCATTAATGCATATCATGTTTCCCTTTGCGCTAGTTATCTGGGTCAGCGGCATAGCGAACAATGGGTGTAAAATCCTTTTTTATATACTTTGACGCCGTCTATAAATAAATTCTGAGTTTTGCACAGTTGTGCACTAATAGGTGAAGTAAAAACTTTAGCTGTAAGTTTGGTTACACTGCAATGCATTAAGGGCGCAGTTTGATTACTGTTTAACGTTCTAAGGGCGCTGCGCGTATGCTGTATTTTGCGCAAATTTAACTAGCATTAAAATAATAGATATGACCATGTAACTTTTTTTTATTTTGCCTAATGTCGTATCTAGGGACTAGGGAAGCAATATCCTAAAAAATACTTTTATTTTGGCCACTAACCGAATTTCAAAATTGCCAAAATTAACAAGAGTTTATATGGGGAACGCAGACCGTCCCATGTTTAGTGCTTAATTGCATCTAACTGATAGCAAAAATACCAAATATCTCTTCTGAAGTCCCTAGGCAAATGTATGACCCACCCAAAAATGTAAAAGTATTTCATGTAGGTTTCACCAAAATTTTGATCTATTTGTTCGAAATCTTGTCCCTATGAGGCACTTACACAACCCTGTTCTCAAGCGTTGCGGTTGGGCAGCGGCCGACCAATTATGAGTAGCAGTAATACATAAGCCTGCGTTGAACTATGACATTTATGTATTTTTACTGCGCTTTTTAACGCTGTCAGTCATTAGGTTCGTGTAAATAAAATCTCTCTAACCAACAATCTGAACTTAATAAATTAAATCCAATTACATATTCGGAAATTTGAAGAACGAACATAAATTATATAATGAAAATTTGGTACGAAATACTTTAATCCTGCGAATTAATTATGTGAATGTTTCCATAGGAAAAACTCAAATTTAGTTAAATGTCTACGGATTTGGAATTTAAATTAATTATTATGCTCAAAATTCAAAATTAACTTTGTATATAGCACAGTTCCAAGCCGCTTCGTTTTAAGTTAGGTAAATTTTGAACGTTCTCTGCAAGGAAGTTTTGTGGAAGGTCACATAAATAACGTAACCATTGTATAAAAAGATTTCATGTAAAAATACATAAACGCCGTTACTAAAAATAATTTTAATTGTTACTTCAAAAAATGGTGTAAAAGCTAAAAAGCTAAGTGGTCAAACAAGGAAATAATTGCAATTAAATCATATTCCATTCCTCGAGTACAGAATTCTTCTTCAGGGCTTTTTTTTCATGCATTTATATGTATTTTTTATTTCTTGAAATGCAACCCATGTTCCAGCATAGATAAAACAGTTTGTGTAATAGTCGCACCCATTAATGTCGTCCCCACCGCTCGCACCCTCACATTAGTCGCACCCAGGTATACATGCTCTCCAATCTTTCCGGGAGTAGTTTGAAACTTCTATATTATTGATAGAAATACCAATGCCACAGTTCAACTTCGGTTTTGCGACACCTTTACATACTGTAAAATTCTTTAAGCGGCGTTAAAGAAGATTGATATTGACGAGAACAACAGTTGTGATTGTGTTTTTTTTATTTGTCCCAAAGCCGCTTGTTTACAATCCTTGTTTCATTTCTTAAATGCTATTGCATTACGTGGGGGAAAACACGCAACGAAGCTCACGCAGAAACGTGTTTCAATTCTTTAATTGCATGTAAAACACTCCGGGGTGACTGTGCCTGCGGTTCTTCTTATTTTACGCATATTAGTTACCGAAATATTTGTATTCTCTTATTCACTATTTGGGCATCAGTACATTTTTATTATTTCTGGGCCTACCCTTTACCGCCAATAAACTCTTTGAATAAAGCCATTGATGTGTTAATTAAACATTTTGAACGGCTTTAAATTTATTCTCCTCTCATTGTGTAAACCATATATTTCGAAACCATGTAGTTTGTATTATTCGGACAATTTGAGCTGTTTCGCAAAACAGCCCAAATCGTCACCTTGCCTCTGCACTGTCTTTACATTACCGAATTAAAAAAAAAGATAAAGTGCAAAAACTAGTGCCATTTTCCTGGGTCCTAGGTGTCTGTCTACTAACTCCCACTGTCTTAATGATTTTTTTATGCTTTTCCCTAAATGAGCTTTTATTTTCTTTTAATTACTCCCACAGGTAGGTATAAGCTCTGGTGGGAGGTATTATAAGAATTACGGTACATAATTTTAGTGGTGGACTGAGATATTCTGATTAGTAAATCGTTTAACAAGTAATTAATAAATAAATAAAATAATTTCACGAATAATTTTAAATATAATCATGAAATTGGCAATATGGGCATCAGTGTATTTTTCAGGGAATAAAACGAAATATTTCATTTAAACCTTCTGTAGTCCATTTGGCCGAGCGTGTATTTCAATTTTGATATTTTTTTACACACAAATTATATTTCGGTTAATAAATTATGGAAATATTTTACGATGCTTAAACTTCATTGTTTATGCCTTTCATGATAAAGCATCCTGAGTAGTCGCAATGACAACCGGTTTAGAGCTAGTAGCATGACCTTCGTATTTAGAAACTGCATGCTGTCAGTGAAGAATCAAAATGACCCATATCCATTTCGAGCTTACAATGAAATACGTCAAAAATCAAGAAGTACTAACAAAGAGAGAGATAGACGAGTAAAACATTGAAAACTATGATTCATAAAAAAGGACAAAATTTTTCATTTGCATATTTTTGTTTAAAAGTGTGCTAAATATTATATTTACATGTTTATGAAAAGTTCCAAATATTGTATTTCAATTTTATCAAAGTCGCGATATTTTAATTTAAATTTTTGTAGATAGCACGTTTTGTTTTTGTTTCCAGCTGAAAATAGATATGGATCATTTTGATACTTTGCAGACTATTTTAACTTGACTAATACTAATTACAGGGATTATTTCAAATGATCTGCATTATTTTTAGAGAAAAATGTTTAACCCCATTTTCATGAGATTTCAAATAAATAAAAATTATTGTCTCAGTCTGCATTCAATTAAACAAACAAAACTACTAATGCAGTAAATACAAAATGTTTTGTTTAAAACACGTAAGATTTAAAAGTAATTATATTTACTCTTTTGTGGAACAGTAATATAGCAAAACCCAAATAAATATAAATAACTAACACAGTACATACGGGCTTTTGGAAAACCAAGGACATGAAATTTCGTGTAAATTCTCAAAACATGTAGTTACAACTTTGTTAAAAATGATTGGCAGCATAAACTGCTTGAATAGTTTTTTGAGGACTGACAAAGAGTTTATATGTGACTGCAGTATGAAAGCTTCATTTTTATTTTACCGTGGAAATTAGGCTGTCGAAACGTCCTCATTTGCCACAATAGTAAAAGATCCATTTTTAAAAAATACATAGTTTCAAATTAAAAAACAATTTTTAAATTTTCTTTTCGTCAGTCGCTAGATACTATGTAGAAAATACTGTGAAACAATTAAATTGACACTGAAATGCTCAGGCAAAGCCTAAAAATTTGCAGCTTGATGTACAGTCGAACTCTTATCGAGGGGCACTCTGTGTTTGTAATAATTATTATGAAGTAAGAAATTTCTTACCTTTTTAGCGCCGCTTTTTTAATAAAATAAGAGGAAACGACCTCTTAACATTGGTGTGTGATTAGTAATCGCAAAGTCACGTCAACTAAGTTGAGTTTAAAAAAACAATGTTGTAAAACGGCAAGAATTAGACTCAAGTCTTACAAATGCGGCGACGTGTCTGGTAATAATCAGGGTTTTTGTGATAGCGTAACATGTGCACAGCCCTTGATTTAATAATTTCTATGTATCCACTGTAGTGTTCTATCCTGGTCTGTAAGATTGTTGGTTTAACTGCTATTACAGATGCTAGAGAGATATACCTGTTGATCAAGTTTCACATTACAAAGGTGAAATTTGTAAACGCCTTTAAACTGATCTGCTGACCTGTAAAGCATTTGAACGCTGGCTATTGATCACGGTTAGGGCAAAAAATCTTTTCATTAGCTATATTTGTCCTGTATAATAATTTTAAATTTGTTTAGCTTACAATCACAAAATATTTCAAATTGGGTAGCTGTAGTAGTGCTTCTTCATGGACGGAGTGATCTGGCCCCGCCACTCGCTGCAACGACTAAAGAACTAAAATCATAGTTTCGAGCCTCTGGATAATCTACCATGAGAAGTAAGAATGTGGAAAAGCCAAATATGCAACCTGGCTACACTGTATAGGGTTAAAAATTTGTTGAAATTATTTACCATATCACAAGGTGTAAAATTAAAGGCTCAGTAGTTACAAATATATTCGCAACAATTAATTCGTTATATCGTCACAGCAAAGAATCAAAACGACATATTAATCAGTTTTAAATACAATTAAAATGCACTATCTATTAAAAACATATTTTATTCCACTGCCAACCTCACACGCCTTCATCGACCACCATTTCCTCCTCCCCCTTCGCCCTTCCACCACCCATTTTGGTACTTTTCAAAGACATGTAAATAAAAAAATTTCCACTTTCTAAAAAAACATGTACATACAGCATTTTGAATATTTTACAAACGTGCAAACAGGACATTTTGCATTTTTCCAAAATATACAAATAAAACATTTTGCACTTTTCAAAAAAATGTAGATACAGCATTTTGTAAATTTTAAAATCGTGCAAACTGAAAATTTTGCAGTTCTCATAGATATACAAATAAATCATTTTGCACATTTCAAGAAACGTGTAAATTCAGCATTTTGCATTTTTTTAAAATACAAAATTTAATTTTTTTTTAAACTTTCGTGGGCTATTGTGACGAAACGATGATAAATGCACTCAAATTACTTTTCGTATGGGATAAACACATGCACATGGGGTCAATGGTTTGATTTTTGATTAATTTTGTATTTTTTGTACATCCCGGTGGGGTACTCGCAAAAACATTCCTACCAGAGATGGATAGTTTTGACATAGCTGAATTTAGTTCTAGCCTAATTTTAGTATGGGTCGTTTTGACCCTTCACACGTGATATTAGGTTTGCAGCAAAATAAAACAGGTGGATGAATAGAGAGTCCAATACTGTGAATGAAAAAAATTAATGCTTGTATAGATAACTGACGATTATTGAAACATAGATAAAGGGTCTGGCGACATTGGACCGGAACGACATTAAGTCGACGACATTTCACATAAAGACATTTCCCCTAAAACCGGTACGCCGAATGGACATTGAGCCGACGACGTTGCGTCGGTAGACATCGAGTAGGAGACAGTTAGTCAACGGACACTACGTTGGTAGACATTACGTCTAATTGCATTACGCCGTTAGACATTACGTGGTTGTTGGATGCAGTGATAACGGAATTGATGTCATTAATAATGAATGAAAAGAAAATGACGAGTAGAGAGAAAGGCAACTTTATTTTAAAAAACTTGACACCGTACTCCAGCACAGCTAGCACAAAGGTCTCAGTCAGTTCTCAGTATACGTATTATGTATAGTAGGATAATGTGCATTTTATTTTTTCAATTTAAAGCGATACTAATTTATAATGCAGTACGAAACAAAGCGAATACTTAAGCGCATAGTTATTTTGGCCAGATACACAACAAATAACACAATAATGTTTCCACACCCGAGGGAAGGGTCAGAGGTGGTCACGCCGAATTCGTCCCATATATTTTTTTTTAAAGAGAGCATATTATGAAAAGAAAAATAGGGCGGTTTGAATTTAGAAAAGCTGCTTACATTCTTATTTATAATCAATTTCTGCAATACAAACAAAAATTCAAATTTCTGAATTTCGCGCCAAAACTTTAAATATTGTGTTAACTAAAGATTTCGACCGGTCACTCAATACACTTACACTAAAATGATGTATCATTGGAATGGTGACAAGTAGGCAAAGATAATGAACATAGTGTGGACGCACGAGTGTTATTAGTTTTTAAATGGTTTTTGAAAAACATAATTGCAAATTTTAAAAAGTTAACGGATTTTGCCGAGTGATATAATATTTAAAAGCTCTTAACAAATAAGCAGACACATTTTTTTTGGGTTTTTGATTGTGGCCCGTACAACATATTTTAGGCGGCATTTAAAAATTAAAAGACCATTATCTTGAAAACGTTTTGTTATAAGGGAAGCACATTCCATTATTTGAATTCTACTAGTGATTCCCTTTCGAATGATATATGGGTCGATGAAATGGGTCCAGTATTGCAAAATTTTTAAAATTCCGGTAAACTATGTAGGTAGAAGAAATTAATATAGCCATATTATTTATTTTAAGAAAATAAATTTTTAATTCTTTGGCACCCTGTAGCTCTTACGATTTTCATCTGATTTTTTTTTTTAAAAGTGTGGTTTTGTAATTCGCAGAAAGTTTTTTAAAATATAATTTCTGGGTTTTTAAAATTTCAAAAATTTGTTTTTAAAAAATGTTCTGCGAATTACAAAACTACACTTTTGTTTAAAATTGGACGAAAATTGTAAAAACTACAGGGTGCCAAAGAATCACAAATTCATTTTCTGGTCAAATAAATCCGGCCCTCGTTTAATCGTTCAGGGGAGAGTTGATACGTAATAATCGTCACCATGCAGTCAGGCGACTTCTTGCGGATGCGATGAGTACAGTCGGATGGAAAGTTCTTCAAGAAGTTGAATGTACAGGAAGTGGTTCCAGACGTGTGGATATTATAGCTTACAATCAGAGTTCTAGGAAATGTTTAATTCTTGACCCTACTGCTCGCATGGAACAAAATGATATTCAACAGGCTGAGGCAGTCAACAGGGAGAAAAAAGAAATTTATGAGCCTTGCATTCCATATTTTAAACAGAAATTGGGATTGGATGACATTGAGGTGATAGGACTTTACGTGGGAGCTAGAGGCACCATTACCAAATTTTTTCTGGATTTTATGAGATCACAAGCAATACCATCATTTCTTATTGAAGATATTGTTACGACAGTGCTGAAGAAATCAGTCCAAATCTGTCAACATCACTTGTTCTCAACTGTTCCTAATGTTTAGGATTTTAAATTAAATAATTAATTTTTCTTTCAAATCGCATAATCTTGATATAAGCAAAAACTTGATTCGTATACTGATTGTGAGTCCATTGGGCTATCCTTTGTGTAGGACAGTGTCAATTTTATTTTTTCTGAATAAAGTTGTCTTTATATACATAAGAAAATTTGTACTTTCAAAAATCAAACTTAGCGAGTCAAAATGCCCATTCGCATCATGTTCTTAAGCAAATCTAGTTTTTCTCTCATGCTCTTTTTAGAAAACAACATATGGGACGAATTTGGCGTGACCACCTCTGACCCTTCCCTCTCAGTAAATAAAATTAAAAACAACAATTAGACATGACATCAGGACTTCATTAATATTTTCACAATACTTAGGTACGCAGTAACTATTTGACATACACAATAATTATATGAAAAATCTGTGTGCCAACCGTATATTTGTGTTTTCACGAAGATTTTAAAGTGTTATCTTACTATCGGACTAAAAAATTCGTTTTTAAAAAATAGTAACGAAATAACAAAAATTATTAAAAAATCTCTTTTATGCCATTTATGTCTTCATTAGGGCTTGCAAAAGTCTTGACTTCAAAAGTCTTGTCAAGACCAAGACTCTTGAAATCAAGACTAGGGCTGGTCTTGAAATTTCAAGACTCTTGAAATCAAGACTTTCAGAAGTCTTGAAAATTCAAGAGTCTTGAAAACAAGACTTCCAGAAGTCTTGAAACTTCAAGAGTCTTGAAATCAAGACTTTCAAAAGTCTTGAGTCTTGAAATCAAGACTAAAGTCTTGAAAAATCAAGACTCTTGAAATCAAGACTAACACAAACATGTATACAATAATTTTTTAAGCACAAAAACTCAGTTTTTTTGCCATTATTTCAATTTCTGGAGGTACGAAAATTTCAAGACTCTTGAAATCAAGACTAAATCAAGACTTTCAAAAGTCTTGCAAATTCAAGACTCTTGAAATCAAGACCTCTAAAAGTCTTGAATTTTAAAGACTCTTGAAATCAAGACTTTTAAAAGTCTTGAAAATTCAAGACTCTCGAAATCAAGACTTTCGAAAGTCTTGAAAATTCAAAAGTCTTGAAATCAAGACTTTTTAAAGTCTTGAAAGTTCAAGAGTCTTGAAATCAAGACATTCAAAAGTCTTGAAAAAATCAAGACTCTTGACAAAAATTTTTCAACTTTGTCTTAAAAGTCATAAACAGGGTTAAGAGGTTGGAATAATTAAATTTCAAGGTGGTCTTGAAATTTCAAGACTTTTCAAGAGTCTTGAATGGTCTTGAAAATGGCGAAAGTCTTGGTCTTGATTTTGCAAGCCCTAGTCTTCATGCATGCCATACTAGGGAACAACTGAAAATAGTTTTAGGTATTGTGCTTTACAATAAATCTGTTATGCCGAAGCCTGAATTTAAATGAAAGTCATAATAGCGACGTCCTGACGATATGCGTAAGGTAAATTAAATTTACTATCAATTTGTAGGGTATGATGGAAATATGCAAAACTAGAATACAGCGTGTAATATTTCTGAATTGTGTGTCGTTGCATATCTGAACAAGTTTGTAGGGGATTCAGAAAACTCGTATCGAAAAAGGAAGGTATCGAAGAGGGGTGGGGGGAGGGGCATAAAGACTTGGAGGTTTGTCAAAGATTTCAAAAAATGAGTTTTATTTTTAACACTGATGAAATTGGAAATAAGAAATAGGCTTTAAGTATCTGCTTATAGGCACTATTATATGCTGCAAGATTTATTGTATCGTATTTCTTCTGACCAACACGAAATGCGCCAAGAAACACTAACAATACGTGAGATGGATGTGTAAAATGTTAAAAATGACGATTTATAAAACAAAATACAAATTTTTTCAATTAAAAAATTAAATCCCAATACCAGAATTATTCCTCCCCATGGGCATAGTGTGTTCTTCTTGGTCATTTAGAGCTAAATAACGTTCCATTAGTTAAAGCATTGAGCTTTTCAATGAAAAGCTTTAAAGGATGCCACACAGAAGCGTTGGACACAACAGTAGAAATGCTTCTAAGCGGCTATACACTAATCCACACTACTTGATGCTCTAGTATTAATGAATCGAATATTATTTATGCATCGAATGTTTACGATATGATTTTGCAAGATTTGGAGCATATTTGGTACACCGTAAATTGTTGCTAAGTGTTTTAAACCAACTTTTTATGAATTTAGTTAGAGAGGCAAATGCACCCTGTAGAGATTAAACATGGCGTTGATCTGAAAATTCAATTTTGTAACGGCAATCGTGACATTAATGAAAATGTTAGTATTTAAGTAGCTCTATACGCTTGAACATAGATGTAAATTAATCACAAAATGTCCTGTTGGCACAGGTTAGAATTTTGAAAGCCGCAAAGCGCCTGTTATTTGGTGCAAAAGTAATAATCTTTGCGACTGTGACGAGGTTTGATCAACCGCCTACAAAATGTATTAGCAACTTATAGCGCTATTAAATTAAAAAATAAAACAATATAAGACGTACTGCGGGTGGTACCTATGGATTTACTAAGCGACACGACCGCAACAATGTCCAGGGCATTTAAACGTTTTTGGAGCAAATACAATGCGAATATACGCGTGACTCCATTTTTGGTGGAATTCAACGAAGACACTCTAGTTGTGTAAGAAAAAAATGTTCTAAAACGGCCAGAATTAGACTCAAGTCTTACAAATGAGGCGACGTGGCGGCAATAATCATGGTTTTTGTGATGGCGTAATATGTGCACAGCCCTTGGTTAATTAATTTTGATGTGCTCACTATATGTATTTACAGTGTACCTTCCTGGCTTTGAATATTCTTGGTTTAAGTATTAACTGGTAGGACAAACGCTCGAATTGAAAGAAGTGGAACTGGCTGGACATGTTTACCAAAACAGGTGTGAAATTTGTAAACGGCTCTAAACTGATCTGCTGACGAATCTGTTTCCTAAAATATTCCATGTATACTTATGAGAGACAAGCAGAAGGCAGTGAGACACCCAATTTGAATATCACGTGACATTAAAATTCTAATTGAAGACCATTTAAAAGACAAAAACATTCGCTTGGGATTTATTGTATCTTGAGTAACTCATTTGCTTAAATAGACTTTTCCTGCTCCTTTTCGATTTATGTGCTTACTGTAGTTCCCCAATTTTTTAAATTTTCCGTGTAAATGAATTTCTCATATTCACTTGTAAAGCAAACGTGAAGCACACGTGGAGTAAAAAATTTCATTTTGGTAAATTTATTTATTCTGAGTTTCAAATATCGGTGGCTTATTCCGTCCTCAACAGTTCACAGACACACAGACACAGGCTTTTTTGGATCATTTATTATGCAACAACTTTAATTTCAGAAACAATGGTGGTGGCAGGCATTTTGTAACTCGTTCACCATTCAAGTAGTTTTTTTTCATTTATTCAACTTTTTTCATTTTCGGCCAAGACCAAATTGCACTGCGTACAGATACAGAATTATTAGAAAATCACAATCTTGAGAGTGCGTAAATAGAATATTTTTATACTTTTCAAAAACGTGTAGCTAAATCATTACTATATTTTTATAAATGCTAAAACAAAATATTTTCACCTTTTCTATTTATTTCTTTTCCTAGTCAAAACCTGATTATCAAATCAACCATTTCACGTTTCGCCGGCCCAAGTGAAGTAACTTGGCGTTTTTAAATACATATTTTAGTGACGTTATTCATTTAATTTGGTTATTATATCAGAAAAATCATACAAACTAAATATTAATTTTACTCCGTAAATTTTCAAACGAAGCGTTAAGAAATGGAACGGAATTTAAAAAAATAAAAAAAGTGTAAAATTTAATGCCGTAATCCTTCACTATGGCCGTACCCTTTAGAATAGGTTCAGTGTGAAACAATTTTAAGCAACATTAGTGGAATAATCGAAGGCCGGACAACCTAATTTATTGTAATACTTGCGTATTGATGTGGGTTTTTTTTCAGGACCGCAATATTTTATTTTTGTGTGTGTGTAGATAGCGCATTTTATATTGTAGCTGAAAATAGATATGGATCATTTTGATTCTTCACAGACCTGATTATTCACCTGCTTCTATTTCACTGTTTTACTTTTACTCAAAAGTTTTATCTTCTCACATTTTGGAGGTTTAAAGCTGTTATTTAGTGTTTTAATAATAGTTTTAATATTGAAATTTTTAGTTGACGTAGTATATGCACAGCTCCTGAATGAATTCTAACGCCCCATACAATTTTGCTGCATTATTTCATGTAATTTGTTTGCAACAAATAAATGGTTAATAATTAAATAAAATAAAATTAATCAAATTAATTTATTATTACAAATTGTTCAGGAATATGCTTTTGCCTACAATTCACAGATTTTTGCAAGGTATGTATTGAGGCATTTCAAATTAAAAATAATTTATTAGGAAGTTCAAAATGAGCGGTATTACACATAATTAACATCAGTTTTAATCAAATTATTTTCACTTAATTTTTTGAAGTAATTAATTTCAACAGGAAAATTCAAAAGTGTGTGTTTTATAGTGATTTTAAGGCCTATTTGTTATATGATGTCTCTAATTAGAAGGGTAACGGAAATACAAAAATGAAGATAGGTGGGTATCTCTTTCACTGTTCTCTGAAGAATAAAATGCAACAAGTAGGAAGTAAAAGGGATTGGGCCCAAAAAAAAACTTTTTGAGCCCAAATTTGAGCCCCCCTCAAATTTATTTATTAAAATTTTATTTGACGACAAATACAAATTTATGTGAAATGTAAAATCCCAGTTCTTGGTTATTCAAAAAAGTCACTAAGATAGTTTTGGTATTCACAAGCCACCGTTAGAGAGTAATGCGGTAATTTAAAAGCTGTTTTACTGACCATTATGAGTTCATGTTTGTGTTTTATATTGATTGCAGTATAACGTTTCTGTATGTTTAAAACTAATTTTTCTATTATTAAGAATCAAAGGTCGCCAATTTTTCTTTATTGTAGAATGTAGACCGCTACGAATAAACAGGATTAATTCAAATTCAAAAACATTATGTTTGAATAAAAATGTGGGAAAATTCCAAGTTATAAAATTAAAAAATACCAAAAAATTAGGGGTACATTTGTTTTTGAATTTTCAAACACCCAGGAATTACTTTCTAGAAGATATTGTTCTTGGGATTAAAAAACTTTAAATGTTTAAAAATTAGACGGGAACTGAAGGAGCGACAGCGCGGCAAAGATTGAAAGATTCAAGAAAAAAATTTAAAAAAATCATTTTTTTTAAATGCAGTCCTTTGAAACTCCGCGCGAGACAGATTTTGAGAAAATTTGCCTTCGTTTGAATTTAAGAGTGAAAGCGCATTAAATTCTGAGTAGAATAAATCTTACATTAAACCTGTATTTTCCAAACGACCACACTGCAGTCAGTATGAAAAAGCCATGTTTCCCCATTAAATACATGATAAAAATGTTCACTATGGATCATTTTGATAAATCGCAGACGATTTTAACTTGACTAATGCTAATTATAAGGATTATTTAAAATGTTCTGAATGATTTTCAGAGAATAATGTTACCCCATTTTTATGAGATTTCAAATAAATAATATTATTGTCTTATGTTGCATTCAATTAAACAAACAAAATTTCTAATACAGCAAATCCTAAATGTTTTGTTTGAAGCCCATTAAAAGTAAACATGAATCTTACATATTTAATGCCGCAACGTCGTAAGCGAAAACCTGATTTTTGGGATAAATCATAACCTAGTTTGTGCACAGCTTCTGCTGAATGAATTTTAATGTACCTACATACCTACATATACTGTGGTGATACTTTCTAACATTTAGTAATTTAGTTGCAGAAGCTACAACACCTTGTGAAGCAGATAACCTGATATAGTTTTCAATGCAAAACATAATAAAATTTTAAACGGCGTTTAACTGATCCCCAGAGAAAATCCGTTCCTTCCAACATCCCGTGTATTTTATTCAATTTTTTAAGTAACAACTTTGTCACCACTTTAACGCCGCTTTTTTAATAGAACAGGAGAAAAGTGCCGCATAGACAAATAGTTGGATTAGTTATAGCAAAGTCACGACAGGTATTTACTTCGATCCGAAAAGTTTAAGCCGTTGGTGGGTGTGCTAAATTTCAATTGTCTGTTACATTTTAGAGTTTTTAGAAAAGAAAACGGTCAGTGAAAAATTAAATCCACATCTCAGCAATATTTTCTAAACCAGCCACTGCTTTTATAGATGTATCGCTGGCAATGAGATGATACTATTTAGACATACTAAATATAAATTTGTCCTGTTTGGCTGCTTCACCTCTTTCTAATTTACTTCTAGTTGAACTTATGTTCTCATGTTTTGGAGGTTTAAATAAATTATGGTTTTTAATAAGAGCTTTGGTAATGTGATTTTAGCATGACACAGTATGTGCACAACCCCTGAATTAATTACCATTACCTTATTTCTACTCTTATGAACATCTTTGTTTTATCATTCAAAGAACTAACCCCTATTTATGTCATTTTATGTTTCCATATACTAATGAAATGACGGCAGAAATGCCAAGGCCAAGACACCCAAAAAAAGATGTCTAGTATTGCTTGTCTGTAGTATTGGTTTGGTAATTACAAGCCACGTGCAGAGAGTAATCTGGTAATGTAAAATCTGTTATTGTCCATTGGCGAATAAGCTCACACAGGAAATTTTACAGTCTCCATGCTTCAAAAAGAGGTAAAAAATTCTTTAGAATTTTGAAGCTTCTGAAAATTGAGAGCTATGAAAATATTTTTTGGAAAATTTATTTTTGTCTTTACAAGAATGCATCGATGTATTTGGACTGGATCCTCTTCCCTTCGTGACGAATTTGAGTTTAAAAAATCAATTTTCGAAAACGGCTAAAATTAGACTCGTGTCTTACAAATGCGGGGACGTGTGCTATTATCGGGTTTTTGTGATGGCGTAATATGTGCACAGCCCTTGGTTATTTAATTTGTATGTACCCACTATAGTGTATACCCACCTTCCTGGCATTTAAGATTGTTGGATTGAGTGCTATTACAGATGCTAGAAACCTATTTACCTGCGATGTAAATTATGACAAAACAGTAGTGAAATTTTGTAAGCGGCTTTAAACTGATCTCGTTACAAATATGTTCACTGCAATATTCAATGTAAACCAACGAGATAAGCAGGAGGCAGTGGGACAACCATACCTTTACAATTTATCTAAGGGATCTCGGAGAGTTTTGTTCGACTTATGCCTTCCAAGTATATTTTTAAGCGCTCAAAGTTGCCGCTTTTCAAAATCCCGTATTATTTAACGTTAAAAATTTGGTTCTTTAAATAATTGTAACTCGTAGCAGGGATAAAAAATTGGAAATTTTGCTCCAATATATCCTAGACATTGCGAAAAAATTATGAAAAAAATATTATTTAACACGTCCCAAGTCTCTGCAGGCGCAAATTTCATCTGTCTCCCTCTTAAATCGATTTGGCATCCGCCCATTCAACATTCATTTTGTATATAGAACAGGTTAAATGTACACTTTTTATTCGATTAAATTAACTTCCTGTTCAGTTATAGATTTAGTATACTATTTAAAGTATTCATATTAACTCCGCATTATAAATTCTACTTCTGCTCAGTATTTAAAATTCACTGTGAAAAATTGAATTGAACTTTTTTCATTTTCGGCCAAGATCAAAATGCACTGCGTACAGATACAGAATTATTAGAAATTCACAATCTTACGAGTGCGCAAATAGAATATTTTTATATTTTTCAAAAACGTGTAGCTAAATCATTACTACAGTGTGTCCCGATAGAATAGGGACACACTGTATATTTTTATAAATGCTAAAAGAAAATATTTTCACCTTTTCTATTTATTTCTTTTCCTAGTAAAAATCTGATTATCAAATCAACCATTTCACGTCACTCCATCCTAAGTGAAGTAACTTGACGTTTTAAAATACATATTTTAATAACGTCATTCATTTAATTTGATTATCATATCAGAAAAATCATAAAAACTAAATATTAATTTTACTCTGTAAATTTCCAAACGGAGCGTTAAGAAATGGCACGGAATTTAAAATCGAAAAATGCTGTTACTCTACTCACATTACATATTAAGATTTATTATTTTCTATTTTTTCAAACTTTTTCGACGCCCTTTATTACTCCTGCAGCTTAAGTCTGATTTCAATAAAACTAGAATTTTTTAATCTTCAAAAAATTATTCAAAAATCTCACACTTCTTCTATCAAGAGAGTCTCTACTTCAGACAGGAGTTCACAGTTGCCAAAAAATATTGAAGTTATCAGACTTTTTTGTGTGTAAATTTTAACCATTGCAAGTACAGCCGCTGCTTTTATAGATGTATCGCTGCCAATTTGATACCATATTTTTATTTTTCTGAACATCTTTGTGTTTTCATACAAAGAACTAACTATTCATGTTCCCATATACAAATGAAGCGTAGGCAAAATTGCTAAGACGCTCAAAAAAAAAGGCAAACGGAAAAAAATTTCTGCTTGTTTGTGTTTCAAAACAACAGAATTCTTGTTCAAAAAGAGCATTTCAAATAGCTATTCCAGGTTACCTTACCATGTTTAATGACAAATTCAATAAAAGCCCTATCAGTTGTGGAATAGAATTTCCCAACTTCACCCGTTCCACCGCGGATAAGCAACAATTCCGGTGGTTGGAACAACGGACCGGCGGTCTCGGAGTCTGAACTGACTGATCCTCTGCCTCTACCTTGGCTGCCCCGACCGGCGCCACTGGCCCTCTTGCGAGATGTTCTACCTCGTCCGGCTTGGGCCCGAGACTTCGCCCCCTGTTCCAACTCCGCTCTGCTATATCTCTTCAGTAGCTCCGCTTCTCGTAAACGAGCAACCCCGGTTTGGCTCCTCAGCAACCGGCGGTTGGATTCTGGCTTCGTGATGAAGAAATGGGATGCACTAGTAGTAGATCCAGTATGCTGGTGCCGGTAATATGCTTCGCCACTAGCACCCAAAACCAACTAATGACCGTACTGGTTTCGGTACCCGTGATGCTCTCAATCCACTACTATTTATGCAGGCTTCTATCCAGCCTTAATGTTCACTAAATCAATGTATATATTCACGATAGTTTGAGGGAAATTAAATATGATCTCCGAGTCTTTAATTCCACAGATTCAACCTCAAATACAGTACAATATCACAACGTCCTCCGGTCGATTAATTGACCAACTATTATTCACAATCATTAACTATATTAATAGGAAATAGAAAATAAATACAAACGAGAAAATCTCCGTATATAATAACACACAAACAGTATGGCGGCAGGACTTCACTCAACTCTAGTTCTCACTACAAGTACCACCTTGTTGAACGGAGCAGCTCTAGAATGGAAGTGGTGTGCCGAGCCCTTCTCCTCCTCAGCTCAGCTTGCTCTCATACGACGGCCACGTCACCATCCTATTTCTAACCGTCGTCCTACTTCTGCTATACCCACTAGCCCGCTCCCCCGCCTATACCTACATCCTTCTCCCTGCTATAGACTGCGGAAAGTTTCCAACTCAGCCGACGCTGTCGTCTGGTCGTCGCTCCCAACTCCTTTATCCTTTTTCCCTCTACTGCTATTCATAGATGGCCTAAATACATAAAGGTCCCGATTCCACTTCACACTATCCCCCCACACCCGCTTCGACTGGGTAGTACTCCTTTAGCATCGAAGCATGCTCCTGGTGTGCGTTACCGTTGAAGCGGAGTGTAAATACAAAAAGGAACCCCCGCCTGCAGTAGACTACCGCTGCATCTATACCAATTCTACTTCACACTGGACCTAACTCGCCCAAGTCCTCATTACCGCCGGTACCGCATTCCAGTATCTCGGCCCTAACCCCTGCGTGCAGCCCCGACCGCCGTTACATGTCACCGCATATACACATACTTGTCATAATTCATACAAAAAAAACTCTTAATACTATGTCCTCATATCGCCGGTCCGCACTCCGGTATTCACCCAATAACATTTACAACCTTCATAATGCCATGCCACCGCCGACTCACATCTCGGCCCTCTCATCCTTTAAACTTGTACCTCCTTTCATCACATCATAATACCGCCGAACCGCAGCTCGGCATTACAAATAAAACATTTACACAGTCAAAACATAAAAAATTAAAACTACCATAACTTCCTCAACACCGTCGAACCGCAGCTCGACCCTTTTAAAATACATACAAAAAAAAACTCCTCCATCGTCAAGAGAAAAAAAAATTCATAACCGCCGCTAGGCGTTAAAAATAACAAAAATGCACAAGGTGCTAAAAACTTAACCTAAGGTATAAAAATTAGTACAAAAATATACACTCTTCGGTTCCTACACGAACCCCTTCTTCCTCAGATCCTTCTAATCCCGCGGTGGCGTCGATCCATCATCCTCGGTCTCAACAACTTCCTCCGTCTCCGAAATCACCAGATCCTGATCATCGCGACTTGCGCTTTCATCTGCGGTTCCCTCATCCTCCGTGCCAAACAGATTCGGCCCTCGGAACCGGTCCAAATTGTACAGCTGTGTCCCCGGTACCCCTAACACGCCAGCCTCAAACGAATCGCCGGTCGGGACTCCATTCTCCTTTTGCTGAACCCCCGTCGCTTGGCTCACCGCCGGTGTCTCTATCAGCGATCTCTCCACCGATGTAAATGACGAACTCGTCCCTTGCATCATGCTTGATCCCGGATCCCCCGATCTCGCAGCCCGTGCTTCCTGCTCAACCCTTACTTGAGCCGCCACCGCTTCCACAAAACTATTGCGGTCCTCAACAGACCAAGCTTCCTGATTTGAGTTTTGAACCCTCAAATCCCCGACTGCCCGCACACTTTCCATCAACTGCACTTGTAGAGCCTTTAACCCCCGCTCTACCTCTGAATTCCGAAACACCGGCTCCTTGGGCACTCTCACTATCATCCATGGCCTGGACGCCAACATATTCTCCGCCGCTCTCATGATTTCGTACGAGCTTACAGACGCGGGTCCACGAACCAACCCTATCAGCTGCGTCAATAACAACTGCCGATCTTCATCAGAGGCGCCGGCCTCATATGCCCGTATCTACTTTGTGGAAAGCCTCCTGGATGATATCCATTCGAAACATCACGTCATCTTCCCCCGGCTTAACCAACTTCATATGCTCGACGTCCACCCACTCGTCGCCTATCCGCGGTTGCACCAAATTCTTCGACATACATGTACTTGGTATATGTCCAACCGCCCGACAGTCCCGGCATATCGTCCAGATCTTATGGATCCCTGGTTGCGTTGGCGCGTACACTGGTCCCTTAGTTGTCATCACCAGCAATCTCCTCTGCATAGGAATATGATTTTCCGGGAACAAGAGCCAACCGCAAGCAAAGTTAAAGACATATACCCTTCCTAATAGCGGATGCTTACTATCCGCTACCCGGGTGTCTGTCTCCTTCAACAATTGCATCACTTAAGCTCCTGCCTCCCGAATCGCCTTCGCCTTCGCCTCCGTTCGGCCCATAAACTGGGACTCTATAAGCTTTTCATACCCCGTTGTTGTCCAAAGGCGGTCTTCTCCTTCTTCATCCGAGCAACCCAATTCCACCGCCGAGCTCGCGGTTAAATCAACGAGCTTGGTCTTCTTCGCCGGCGTCTCTCCCGTAGTCTTCCTTTTACGCTTCAGCCCCTTTTCTTGAGACTCGGCTTCCTCATCAAGTATCGGCGCCTCCTGACCCTGATCAACTTCACTACGGCTACGACTACGAGTCCTAATCGGCGTATCGCTCTTCTTCCCCGGAGCTGTTTTAGACCTAGCCCCCTTTGAACTGGACGCCTTATTTGCAGCCTTCACCCGCGCGTCTTCTCTCTTCTGGGCAGCCAACTTTTCCTTCTTTTCCTTTTCTTCTAACTCTTTCTTCCGGCGCTTCTCGGCCTCTGCCAGCTCCTTCTCTGCTGCCAGGCGCCGGGTCTCTGCTCGTAACACACTTCTCGCCGGATTCCAGTCACTGATCATCACCTTGCCCGACTCATCCTCATCTTGCCATGCCGAATGCGACGACTCACACCCATCTTGGTCATATAACTGAACCTCAACGTCCAGCTCGTCTAAAAAGTTCAAGTCCGACGCTATCTTTATCGCCGGTTTCAGGGCATCCACATCAACCCCTCGTTCTAAAACCTTCTTCCCCTCCATCATCCGCTTCGGCGCCTTCTTTGCCTCTCCGGATTGCACCGTCACGCACCACTTATCGACAAATTCTCCGAATTTAACATGGGCTTCTTTAAAATACTCCCATATTTCGTTCAACTGATCGCACCTGGCCTTGCCTGCCCACTTTGATGGTGTGTCCGTTGCCTTGACTACCGCCGTCCGAGCTTGTTTCACATAAAATGGTACCTGAATCATGTACGCTATCGCTCTAAAAGACAGCCACTCGCCGGGTTGTAGATCTAAACTATAAGCCATCTCCCGGCGCAACACCAATAGTATGGGTAGCAGCCCCCGCTGATCAATTTCCAGGTCCGTGTCGAACTTCTCCTCTTGCGCCAGAAGCAGAATTTCTCTCAATACCATTCGCATGTCCTGCCGAAACAACGATGTCGTAAATTGTGGCTTTATCACCAGCATCCTGGCACTCATAATGTCCTTTCGGACGCCCGTCGCTCGCAGCCACCGATCGTAACCCATCGAAACTGACGCAAACGACTCTGCGTACAAACGACCGAGGTTCAACACCCCTAACGTCACCGCCGACATGTACTGCACTTGCGTTTTCCTCAACACTATTCTGTCCTTCTTATTTTTAGGCGGTCTGTTGTCCTCCGCCGTATCTATGATTGATAACACTATGCCCGGAAACATCGTGCATACGGCTTCTTCCACTCGCCGGGGCACCTCACTTTCATACATCGTAGTCCAAAACTGTTGCCACAAATGTTTGACATCAACTGTATGGCGCGGCCGAATGTCTGCAAAATTTCGAAGCAACTCAAATTGCGGCCCCAGATCATAAAACCATTTCGTGGCCAAGTTCTCCTCTAACCACTTTAACACGTAAACTCGAGCCGTATGGGGGAGGGCCGCGAACCCCAACAACAACACTGTGTTACCGTCCGTAATACCTATCACTGATATATAACCCCTTTTTGTTGTTTGCCGGTTCGCCCTCCAAACTTTCACTCCCAAATGCCACACTTTGTCTAAACGGCTCAGCGCCGCCATCACCTCCTCTTCCGTGCTGGCATCCGCACACACCGAAAGCTTCACCGTTGGGGTCGGTCTGGTAGCCTTCGCCTTCGATTCCCAGAACCCATCGCGGTCTAAGAACGTCGCAATGTTCTTAGCTGGCAGATCTTCATCCGCCTCTTCTTCATCTTCATCGTCTTCTTCCTTGAGACGATATCTGTCCACCATTGGAAACAAAGACTCATCATCTTGTGGTCTCTTGTGGACCGGAACTATTCCCCGGCTCCAAGCAAGATGTCTCTTTCGCCTCGAGAGCCATCCAAACTGAACGGGTTCGGCCCGTATCTCCGGTCTGAACACACGACTGTTCAAACCCTCGCTGCACGAGACAGCGCTCCACGACACATCATTGAAGGCTTTCGCCATGTCGACCTCCCATTGCGGTGGGGCGGCCATGCTAAAAAAAATTTAAAACCACAGATTAGACATTGTCTAAAAGAGATTCCCCTCACTCCCGTCTCGCTGCGTTTCCCACACATGTTATGCATAATATAAAGTCGTGAAAGATGTAAATACCGGCGCCGGCCAACCCGGCGCCATAAACTTAAACAAACAACACCGGCGCCGGCCGACCCGGCGCCTCGAACTTAACTATTTGTGGTAATAGCTCCGGTTTCCCGGCCCCATTACCTAATATCCCCGCTATGCTCCAACCGGAATCTACCAATTCCGTTCCTGTCTCCAATGGCCTTCACCCAACTCACTTCTTACCCGGTGCCTACTAAGATGCCTTCTGCAAATACTTAACGTTTAAGTGCGTTCCCTTTTTCGTTTACCCACAGAAGCTTTTAAACTGTGACCAGACGACCGCACCACTGATCGTTGGTATGGTTACGGACACTGAGTTACTCCCTTGTCGAGGTCTTGGCTCCGCAACGCCTCACTCCGAGCGGCTGCAACTCAGGCTGAGTTTTGGTGTTTATACACACGGAACTCTACCGGTGTTCTAACCTGATGTAAACATTACTACCTACGGGGCTTCCCTCAATATCTGTGGATTTGGGATTGGCGTTTGAGCCCAAAACTGGCTAATAGATATGCGGCTACGTACCTCATCTTGCTGATCAGACTAGAATTCTACCATCACCAACCCCCCGTAGCATTTCCGGTGATTAATTCTAACTGTACGCGCCTACCTCTCTCTATCCATTTCACTTTGCGTTCCTTTACCTGGCGGTCTACCGCCCTCAGCACCGTGGCATTCTTCAGCTCAACATTGTTGAAGTTCTCGGCGGCTGTTTCTTTGAAATCCGATGCCGGCCAACTGTCTCATGGAAGTTTGTGGCCACATCACCCACGGTCAGTACAACCGCGTTTACATCCCTCCTACTTTTTACGTCCAACCCTTACTCTAACAAATTATAATGTCCTCCAGACCGCGGTCTAGGTTAGGCTTGTTTACACTCCCACAGCTCTGAGTCTCCGCTACGCCCCCAAACTTCACTTACTCTAACTTAAAACTCTTACCCTAGACTAGCACTTCTACGTGGAATCCGGGTCTCTGTCTCTCCTTCTGCTTGCGCCTCCTGCCCTAGACTAGCACTCTTGTGGTCTCCGGGTCCCTGTCTCCGCTTTGGCTTGCGCCTCCTACCCTAGACTAGCACTCACTGTGGTCTCCGGGTCTACTACGCTTGGCTTGCGCTCCACGTCTACAGGATGATCAGTACCTAGACTAACGTAGATTTTACGGTCTTACGGTGGCTGTTTCCTGGAAAAAGTTTGATAGTCCACGCTTTTGCTTGCGCTCCACGTCTACACGACGACCTACACCTAAACTAACGTAGATTTTACGGTTCTCCGGTGCCTGCCTCATGGGAAATTGGTTTTGTCCTGAGCTTGCGCTCCCTCACAACATCCTTATCCCTAACCTAGCGTAGATTTTACGGGTCTCCGGGTCTGGATGCCTGGTATTCTGGTGTGTCCCTAAACTAACTATGGTCTCCGGGAACTGGTTTTTGCTGATCTTTACATCGCTCACAGCTTCGAGCTAGCCCGATTGGATCGGTATCCCCTAAACTGGCATCGCAATGATGGTCTTCCGGGGTGTGGAGTTTAACTCCTGCTGGTTTATGCGCTCCCACAGCTTTGAGCCCGACTTCCACTACCGTGAAGGTTCGAGACCTTCACCCAAATGCTTAGATCCTACCTTCTATGCTTGTCCCTACGGTGGTGATCGGGACAAGCGTGCGGTGCAGTTTAACGTCATACGCGCCATCGGACGTGAGGAAGGATCAGGTATGTGCCTGCCAAGACAACCTATCCTTCCCACCTAACCTAAACACACTTTTTTTTTGATTTTATAAAAACTTTTATACTTTTTTTTCATGCTATTTTATGTTTTATATAGATTTCACACCATGCATTTTGAAAATTAGAAGATTGAAGAAGAATAAAATTTAAAGAAGATTGTGAATCGTGATCATTAATCGCCGCCTCCCAAGTCTTCTTCGGACATAGCGTAATTAACTCCCAACCGCACCGGTTGTTTATGGTCTCTGGATGGATATCGCCTCGGTGGTGGTGGGTCGTCGATATCCACTTCATACTCATCAGACAGATCTAAAGGACCCATGCCTCCTGACCACCCTGTGTTCCGGTCAGTCGCGCCTGTCGTGGATGTTTGTCTTCCCTGATTTTCATCAGAGACTGGTAAGGACTCGGTATTTGCTACTGGCGGTGTTGTAACATCCGGTATTACCGAGTCTGTCTCCCTTTCAGTGTCCGGTACCGCCGCCTCTGCGCTTACCGGGTCTCTGTCGCCGCTCGGGTCTCGTTCCACATTCTCTTGCGTATGATATGGTAGCATTAGAGACGTATGGAAACGAGATGGGACACTATTTGGTTTGTCTGGGTCCTGGATGCTGTATGACTAGTCCGAATGGACTTCAACTATTTTCCATGGCCCTGTGTACCGCGGACCCAATGACTTCGCGTATTTTTCCTCCTTCGAGGACAATTTCTTATTTCTAATCTTAACTAAGTCCCCGACTTCATACACTACATCCCTCTTGTTTCGATCAAAGTATTTCTTCTGTTGGATCTGCGCTTCCCTTAGGTTGTACCGAGCCTGATCCCTGATAAATGTTACATCTTTGATGAGCCTCTGACCAAATTCCTCCTCTGAAATACCCAGCGTTTCTACTAACTGCATTTTACGGTCTACGGGTAACAAGATCTCTCTCCCTAGGTTCAGCTGACACGGCGAGTATCTGGAGGACTTTGACTTGGAAGTATTTAATGCCACCATATAGTCGCCGAGTTGCTTCGCCCAGTTAGTCTGTGTCTCTAAGCAAAAAGCCCTTAAATACTCTTAATATCTCGATTTGCTCTCTCCGACTGGTTTGGATTTGGGTGATACGGCGCTACGTGCACACAAGTTGCTCCCCATTGTCGCAGCTGATCATTCCAAACATCGCCCGAAAAGTACGACGCGTTGTCTGAGACGATCCGCTTCGGTGTACCAAAAGTGTTAAACACCTTATTCAAAAATCTAAGAACCTTTACCGACGATACCGATGTCAGCGGCTCCATGCTCACCCATTTCGAGAATTCGTCCACACATACTACTATGAACTTAAACCCGGCGCTTGCGGTCAACTCGCCCACAATATCCACATGCACACACTCGAAAACATTGTTGCGGTACGAGTGTATCCCCATTTTGCCTGGTTGCGCCTGATTCGAAGCTTTTACTAACTGACATACCTCACATGTTTTTACGTATGCCTCTACCGTCTTGAGCATGTTGTAGAACCAAAACCTTTTGCGAATCCTGTCATATGTGCGCTCTACCCCTTGATGACCTGCCATGGTATGATCATGAAAATGTGATATGACATCCCGCTCTATAGACTGCGGTATTACTGGCACTATGCGCTTTCTGGTTAAAACTGAATCCGGATCTAAAAAGTTCGACTGAATTAGAGGATGCGCCCATTTAATGTGTTTGCCTTTTTTCATGAGCATTGATGGTGACACCCTTACCGTATCATCCGAACCGCCGGTTCTCTCTTCTTCCTCCAGCCTTTGCTCCCAGAGTTTATCCACCTGGTTACTATAGAATCCGCCTTCCGGTGTACCAACCTTCAGGATCGATCTGACCGCCGCCAGTTCCTTACATGGAACATACCTGCACAACACTCCGTCTACTACCACGTAGTCATAGCGGTACCGAGATCCATCCCTGACTCTGCTGAGGCTCTTTGTGATGGTAGATAGTGCCTCGCACTCTCTCTGCAAACCCCGAAGCATGTCCTTGTCCAGCGAGTCCATGTCGACTTCCACGTCGGACCTAGGGTTTGTAATCGTGGCAAAGCACATGTCGAGTTGGTTTGGGTCGTCGTCATACTTGGGATCTGGTAGTGCGCCTCGCGAGAATAGATCTGCGAGCTTATTATCTCCGCCACTCACGTATTCGACATCATTCACTATGTCACCCAGCTCGATTGCCCATCGGACAATGTGCCTGTTGTACAAGTGATCATTCATCGCCGCATGTTTCAGATGTGTCAACGCTTGGTTGTCACATCTAAAAATGACGTTCTTTTGGTACCGCGTGAAAGGATCGAATACGCGATTTGCAAACCTGATCGCCAAGCACTCTTTCTCTCGCGCATCGTATTTACGTTCGGCCGCATTCAGCAACTTGCTCCGACATTCGATGACTCGGAACCGGGATCTTCCCAAAATTTCACAATAATAGTCCTGCGCCAAAATCGCTCCCAACCCCACGTCACTTGCGTCGGTATATACATATAAAGGATGATCATAGTTAATAGTGTTGAGAGTGATTTCTTTCGCTATTTCCTCTTTAATCGCATCGAATGCCGACTGCTGTTTCCTTCCCCAACTAAATGGTAGATTCGGATCTGCCTCCGCTTTTAATTTAAGAAAAATTGGTTCCAACCGGGTGGCATAGTGCGGTATAAAGCGCATATACCAACCGATTGCCCCCAAGAACCGTTGCACATCTTTCTTTGTTTTCGGTGTTGGAAAGTGTCGAATTGCTTCGACTTTCTTTGGGCATTTCTTAATACCGAACCGGGTAACAATATGGCCTAAAAACTCAACCTCCGGTAAATCAAATTCACACTTTGCCCAGTTCACCGTCAGGTTAAAATTGTGCAAAGTTTTAAACACATGTTCCAAATGATCCTTGTGCAACTGCTCGGTTTCACTAAAAATAAAAATATCATCTAAATACACATGCAGAAACTCCCCCACAAATTTACCAAATAGCGTATTCATGAGCTCTTGGAAAATCATCGGCGCATTCTTCAGTCCCATCGGCATTACACACCACTCATACGATGCGTTCTGAGTTTTAAATGCGGTGTACTTCCTTGAGCTTTCAGTAATCGGTATCTGCCAGAATCCTGATTTCAAGTCGATCTTAGACATGTATCGGTTCGGTGGAAGATGCTCCAGGATTTGGTGAATTATAGGCATTGGGTTTTGGATTTTAGGTGTATGGCTGTTCAACTCCTTATAGTTCACTACCAGGCGTTTGTCACCATTCGGCTTCGGAACTATAAGAAGTGGAGACGAATACGGTGATGTTGACCGCCGTATCTTACCCTGCTCTACCAAATCCTGTAAGGTCTCGTCCACCCACTTCGATACCGCCGGTGGCCGGCGTGGTGGTTTACATTGTATAATCGGGCAATCCGCCGGTATGCCTAGATCGTGTATTACCGCATTAGTAATGCCTGATGTACCGTCGCTACGTACGACTCGATCGTATTTTTCAACTAAAGTTTCAACGAACGCTTGAATCGGTGTCAATTTCTCCCATACCCGGTCATACCTGTCTGGGGTTGATGCTAATGACAAGTCGCAAACGTCCCTTGCGGTCTTAATCGACATGCAACGGACAAAATACCCCTGTTTGCGCTTTTTCTCTTCGTCCGTGGGATCCTCCCACCGCATCTCCCCCTCGACGTCGTTGAAACTTAAGCCGACTTTCCAACGGAATTTATTCCCGATGAAGATGGGACACATTAACCCTTCTTGTACCAGGAAGTCCTCTCGGAACCACCGCCCTGCAATCTTAAAATCCAATGTCACGACACCGCCGGCTGTGACTACCGTACCATCAAACCCTGACATCTGCACCGTCGACTCTCTGATAGTCAGACCTAGCCTGACACATTCTTTTTTTGAGATAGCGAGGGCCGTGCATCCTGAATCTATCAACGCAAAATACGGAAATAACTTTTGCTTATGTTTAACATTAACTAGGGCATAAGTGGCTTTGTTTAGCAAATGTAATCGACACGGGTCCGCTTGGCTGTCCGTGTCTGTACCCAGTTTAAAGAGGCAGGTGTGTCTTTTGGTAACACTGATGGGATGAACTTCGCCTCCAGGCCACTGACAATCTGCTGAATTTCATCCTCTTCTGAGTTTTGTTGCGGCTCCTGCTGCTCAGTCCGCTTCGAGCTTCCGTCTTCTCTATTTTTCGCCGTCCGCATCATGTTGAATAGTTGCCTTTCATCCGGCTCTTCACGCTGCATCGGTGCATCCAACAGCCCTTGCATGTTTTCTGGTTCTCTTGCACCCGGCGGGTCCTCGCCTTCGTCTTCCGCTGGTTTCTCTGCACACACATTTGCTAATATGCGCATTGCCATGATTCTTGCTTTCTGCGATCGACAGTCTTCGGTATTGTGCGTTGCCTTACTGCATAACTGACACCATTTTCCGGTCTTGCGGTCTCCTTGCCTTTCCTTTGGTTGAGTATCAGCGCTTCTTCGTGGACTACTCGATCTGCTTCCTCGAGGTTCTTCTCTCCTGGGCGAAGTCGATCGTCAGTGTTGATCTCGGTTTCCGCTTCCACTGCGGTCTCTGGTGTTCGCTTCTCGACCGGCGCTTCCACTCTGCCGTCGGTCTCTCGATCCCCACTGAGATCGGTTTCCGCCTCGTGCTGGATATCTATCACGATTTCTGCCTCGGTCATTCTGCCCCCAGGATCGGTGCCGATCTTTCTCTCGTTCCACTTCCGCTTGACCCCTGTGGAACTCTTCAACTTGCTTAATAAAATCATTAAGTTTCAACGGTACCTTGGTTCCGGGTGGGAATGCGCCGTACAGCGAGCAATGCATATTTTTTCTGAGCCGATTCATTATCTCCGTCTGCGCCCACGGCTGCGGTTCCCTAATACTCTTGATAAGCGTGTAAAATTCTGAAGCCCACTGCCGTATCGGTTCATCTGCTTGTTGTTTCCAATTCACAATTCTGTTTAACAATGCCTGTGCACTTGATCTTTCATATGCGTGTAAAAACTCCGTTTTCACGGCGTCCTAAGTGTGTGCCACGTCTAACAACGTTGCTTTCAGCCACGCCGCCTCCGCTGGTGTGGTAAGACATTGCTGGAAAATCTGGATGTAGGCTCGGCGTTGTGTGCCTCGGATCTCCAAATGCGACTCGAAGGCTTCAATGTATGCTGTGGCTATGTCTGACTTCGGGTTAAACTTTGGTGGTATGATGTCCAACCCGGTCGGCGCCATCATACCTGCTATAATCTGGTTATTCGCCCTCTGTAACTCCTGAGCCTCCGCGGTGTTTTGCGTCTGCTGATCGAGCAGATCCAACAACTGGTTTGCCAAATCTGCTGAGGTAGGCGCCGGTCCTGCACTTCCCGATGTGTTTCCGCCTCCAAATTGTGATTGCGGACCCAGTGTTTGGGTTGCCGGTGCCGTCTTCTGTCCGAATTGCAGCTGTCTTCCACCGCCGCCTGTAACCATCTGTAGCAAATTTCCTTGCGGTAGTGGTGGTTGTATCGCCGATCCGCTCTGTCCTACAAGCGCCGCTAACTGCTTTGTGATAGCAGAGTAGCTGTTTTGAACCGTCTGCACTTGCAACTGCATCGCCTGCATGTCTCTTGACATCTGCATTACGTAGTCATGTGTCGACTTCTGCTTCTGCCCCGTGGGCTCCGGCTTTGCTGTTCCTATCATTTTGTTTGCTTCCTGCAATTTTCTGCTTTCCCCGTCACATAGGTCTAACATACATACATTGTATACATACAACATATGTTCATGGAAGTGCGCCGCGTGACCCCAGTTGACCCCATACACAAATGATATGTTGTTTTGTAGGCAATTTCATAAGGTTTTTGTCCCGCGTTTACTTATTGAAATCGGCTGAGAATTACGCATAAAATGGATGTTTAGTGCAGCAAGTCACGTTTTCCCATATGATTCCTATAGTAAAGACATTTTAACGGCCGGGGCTCGATTTCTCCAGTGCCGCTGGAGCTACCCGAATCCTGTGATGAAAGTGAATGTTTCTAGTCATATGTAGTGTATCTATGAGTTACCAGGCCAAATTTGAAATTTTTGCGCTCACTAGGTCAGAGGTTATGGTGGTGTAAATGAAAGAAACCAGGAAGTGTCCCTATTCTATCGGGACAGCCATTTTCACCTTTTAATTAATTTCATGAGAACTACGTGACCCCTGGAGGTCAACCAAAGTTTACATATATATACTAACTAGTTAACGTTTAAAAATAATTATCTCGTCCCAGTTGCCCCTTGTGGGGGGGAGTAAACCACGAAAAACACGTGTCCCTATTCTATCGGGACACACTGTATATTTTTATAAATGCTAAAAGAAAATATTTTCACCTTTTCTATTTATTTCTTTTCCTAGTAAAAATCTGATTATCAAATCAACCATTTCACGTCACTCCATCCTAAGTGAAGTAACTTGACGTTTTAAAATACATATTTTAATAACGTCATTCATTTAATTTGATTATCATATCAGAAAAATCATAAAAACTAAATATTAATTTTACTCTGTAAATTTCCAAACGGAGCGTTAAGAAATGGCACGGAATTTAAAATCGAAAAATGCTGTTACTCTACTCACATTACATATTAAGATTTATTATTTTCTATTTTTTCAAACTTTTTCGACGCCCTTTATTACTCCTGCAGCTTAAGTCTGATTTCAATAAAACTAGAATTTTTTAATCTTCAAAAAATTATTCAAAAATCTCACACTTCTTCTATCAAGAGAGTCTCTACTTCAGACAGGAGTTCACAGTTGCCAAAAAATATTGAAGTTATCAGACTTTTTTGTGTGTAAATTTTAACCATTGCAAGTACAGCCGCTGCTTTTATAGATGTATCGCTGCCAATTTGATACCATATTTTTATTTTTCTGAACATCTTTGTGTTTTCATACAAAGAACTAACTATTCATGTTCCCATATACAAATGAAGCGTAGGCAAAATTGCTAAGACGCTCAAAAAAAAGGCAAACGGAAAAAAATTTCTGCTTGTTTGTGTTTCAAAACAACAGAATTCTTGTTCAAAAAGAGCATTTCAAATAGCTATTCCAGGTTACCTTACCATGTTTAATGACAAATTCAATAAAAGCCCTATCAGTTAAATATTGAAACGTCGTAGACACCGATTTCTATTACTGCACAATTTTCCAGCTTTCAAAATTGCAAATAATTTATTTAAAAATTTAAAATCAGTGAAGACACAAAACCAAAAATTAATTCAAAATCGATTATATATTCTAAACTTGCAATTTCAGGTAATTTTTGTACATGGATGATTCAGCCCAAGATTAGTTTTAAAATGACAACAGAAGAAACTGATTGTTTTAGTTCAACGCCGCTTAAACTTTTTTAAGCATGTTATTTTCCGTAGAAAGTGCTAATGTTAATGTATTTATTGATTTAAGAATAACGGAAATTAAAACATTCCATTCGTCCACAAAACACGTCGCACACCACAAAAGTGGTCTCCATGCTTCAAATTACGAGGTATTTTTTAGAATTTCGAAGCTACAACGCCGCCTACTAATAGTTACAACGCTGTAGTTGACACGGCGTAAGTGATAAATTAAAGCTATTGTATGTGCTGTGGAAGGTGTAAAAATCAAATATTGCAAATTAAATCCGAAATACTCAATTCATGCTTGCTACACATCAACTAGCACCAATTTAAAAAATAATTATTAACTTAAGAGCTATAAAAATATTTTAGAAAATTTATTTTTGCCTGTACAAGAATGCATTAATTTAATTGGACTGGATCCTACTTTCTCTTCGTTACTGTGTAAATACAACAAAGCAAACATTTCAATTTTGTATCGACTGGCCATGTAATGTTCACTTCCTTCTAATAAATTCACAAATGCATTAGTTCAGGATTGCGACTATATTAATTTGCATGCCGGACCAAAGGTTCATTAAAATTTGTAAGATTGTATGCTTTAATGTCTTTCTAGCCGCAAAATTTCCAATCTCTATTTTCTAATGTGTATTTAGTTGTACATAATTTTGTTTCCGGCAAAATAAGCATGTAAGTATTTTTTATTGCTTACTATATGCTGAAGAATCAAATCCAAATCATAAGTTTTTTGTCAAAAAATGGAGACAGGCACTTTTGCTTTCAATATGAATTTCCAAAACATCAATTTTGCTATTAATGAGAATGGAAGAGAGATAATTTGGCTTCTTGAGTAGCGCCGTCCAGCTGAAATTAATTTTGAATTAATCACAAACTGCTTTTGCTTTTTGTGCTCATCAAAACAATTCGGGGGTATAAATATTAAACTTTGTGTAATAGATTTATCAACAGCATGTACTATATAATAGTATAATACATACTAACACTGTTAAATAAAAAATATTTATGTATAAGGCTCACTGCTACAGAACGGAACAAGGGGCTGCGGCTGTAGGAATGCAGACAAAGTGTTGGACTGTACAACTCGTAACACGTTTCTTATAATATTTAATTTTTACTGCTTGTCAATAATCTAATTACTCCACCAATACGACAGCCATGTTTATTGTGTAACACTGAAGAAAATAACCTTGTTCCGGTACAACTTACATAAGGAATGCAGCAAGTGGCGTTTGAATTCTACAAGTGGCGTTGTAATGATGTTACATAATTCTGTAATACGGTATAAATGAACATTGTTTTTGTGGAATATTCATCCTCGCTTTCAAGATATTCAAAGTAAACAGTCGCAATTTAATTTATTACTAACCGACACGAATTAGTTACTAGGAGCAATTCATCCTGTGAATATTTCCATTTTCCATACGGAAAATCAGAGTTAGTTGTGTGTCTAATTCTGCATTTAAATCATCTGTAGCACTCAAAATTCAAAATTAACTTTAAATATTCCGCAGGTTCCACGTCGCTTAGTTTTAGGTAATGTAAATATCTAGTCTTCCGGCTGGTGGTGCATTAAGGTAAACAGTCTGTGTCTGTGTTAAGTTATGTACAAGTGAAAATGCATAAACCTCATTATTTAAAAATAATTTAAACTGTTGTGTATTTTAGAATATGGGATAAAAATCCCTACAAGTTATGAAGACAAATCAAGGGAATTATTTTAATTAAATTAAATTATACTCTACTATGCCACACTTGGTTTGTGCATACAAGTGTAGCTGAATGCACATTATTTATTCGATTAAATTAACTTCCTTTCCAGTTTTAGATTTATGAAGTTAACTCCATATTATAAATTCCACGTCTTCTTGTTGCGTCATATCGTCTGTAAAAAATCAAATTGAAGCCTTTTCATGTTCGGCCAAGATCAAGATGCGTTATCTACCAAATTAATTACGGTATTCAAAGGTGGTAAATAAAACATTTTTACAATTTTTAAAAACGTGTGCATAAATCATTTCGCATTTTTTAAAATACTAAAATAAAATAATTATTTTTAATTGCTAAAAACATCGCACATTTAAAGTTTTTAAAGAATTGGCGTGACGGGAAAAACTTTTGTTTATGAACAATGAATTAAATGGCATGTATAATATAATGAATAATCACAGCCCCCTGTATAATTACAATCCCCGACCACAGAACAGACCCATCTACTAATTAAGGTTCGCCTACTATTACTAAAAATATTTTGTTTTGTGATTATTTGATTAATATGCAGGAATAATATGTCAATCGAAATAATAACTTGAAATAATCACAAGCAATCTTTAAAGCGGCGTTGAACTGAAACTTTTTTATTTTCTTCGACTTTCTAAAATCGAGCAAAATCCCAACTGAGAGAGAAAGACAACTTTATTAAAATAAACTTGACACTGTCGTCCAACGACGATAGCCCATAGGACTCAGTATACGTTACAAAATATTGTTAAGCGCAGATTATGATGGTTAATGTAAATTTAAATGTAAGATACTAATTAGTAGGAACACTAGAATATAAATGGTGCACACATATTTGAACTGATTTCTTCAGAACGGAGACTACAATGTCTTCAATCAGCGCACTAGGTAGGCATTGGGATTTCATAAAGTTAAGAAAAAACTTAGATATTCAATTATTCTGCTAATATTCCTACAAATTTTAAAGTGTATTACATTCAACTTATTTTATAACTCAGAAAATGTGCCCAATATTAAAACTTGCAAATAAAATGTGAAATTTAGAATGTGTCAAAAAGTTAAATGGACTGCATTCACAAACCCAACGATATAAGCTGCATTTTCTTTTTATAATTTCCGTGTTATTTCTTAACGCTCCGTATGGGAATGTATGTATATACAGTTAAATTGATATTTAGTGAGTTTTTTTTTCTGATTGGTAAAATATTTGATTGACGCTACTAAAATATGTACATACTTTGAAACTTCAGTTGTTTCACTTGGGCTGGCGTAAAGTGAAATGGTTGATTTGATAATCATGTTTTTACTAGGAAAAGAAATAAATAAAAAAGGTGAAAATATTTTGTGTCAAATTTTAACCGTTACATTTTAGGTTTGCGGCATGACAATTTTGTTACAATAATTTTGTGTATTTTTAATTTGACGGTATTCATTAAACACGTTTATTACCAGAATAGAATGCCCACAGCTAAGTATTTGCCTCACTTTAAAGTAAACGACGCCAGTCTCTAAAATTCTCAAAGATTACTTTGTCTCTTTAAAGTTTTAAAATTACGATTCAACTGAAACTGAATTTTTTTCTTAAAAACTAATCGTCAATGTCTAAAAGTAAAACTTGGTTTCATGTCAGAACCTGATTTGGCGTGTTTTTTGAAAATAATGGAGTCTGTCAATAGATAGGCCCTAATAAATGTAACACATTAATTCATTCACTGATAATTGGGCATTGTTGCTTACTGACACTGTAGCTAAACTAAAGAAAGTTTAAAACTAATTTCAAATACAGAATAAATGAAAGCAGACCCTCATTGTTTGTACAAATAGTGGTTTAATTGTAAATCATAAAATTGAATGTTGGTTACCATTCGTAATCGGGCAGAAGGCAGAACTATGTATTATATTTATGTATGTTATTTTTACTAACGAGAAAAGTTTGAAGAAAAAATTAATTAAAAGCCATCAATAAAACACATGGAAAGCAAGGAACAAATTTTTGAGCAGATCAGTTCAACGCCGCTTAAAATTTTATTTAAAAAAAATTTAAATATCGCGCTGCTGCCACAATTGAAATACAGCATTTGGGACTTTTCAGAAGCATGTAAATAAAATATTTATCACACTGATTAAAAAATTGTAATTTTTAGTATTTTGCACATCTATCCATTTTATTGTTAGTGTTTCTTCACGTACTTTATTTTGAGCTGAAAATGGAATTGGGGGGGGGGGGGGTGATGTGTAATCTCATAGTGAAGGCGGAAATTTAAATTGGGTGGCAGTCAATTGAAATTTACGCGGAATTTGGCGCTCGGAATATTCAAGCGAATAATTTTTTTTATATGAATTGAGACGCGCAAAAACGCCTAACGCGTAGATTATTCAAAAAATTAAAAATGATTTTCTAATGATTGTTATTAAATCAATTGAATTCCATTCGCTATGCAATTTTTCTGCATGTCCAACCGGACTTAGGATTTGTGAAAAAGTAGTAGTTGGAAAATTAGTAAAATTTTCAGCAACTGAAAAAAGGCTGGAATTCGTGGAATTTAATATTCGGCATAACAAATCTTTAAAACGTTAAACAAAATAAATTACGGCACCCCTACCTCAATGTATTGTATTGCTGTTGTCCGACCTCTAAACACCAGTCTGTTTAATCTTCAGAAATGAGTGTAGTAAATCTTAAAGAATATTTATAGGCGGCGTCAAAGTATTTCAATTTTAATAGTGTATTACACTGCAGAATAATTACAAGTAGAATATATATAATGTGGAGTTAATACAAATGCTATAAATAGTATATAAAAACTGAACAGGAAGTTAATTTTATCGAATGAAAAGTGTGCAATTATCTATGTACTTCTATGCACACAACAAATGTTGAATGGGCTGATGAAAGCCGTTTACTTTCACGGCTGTTTTGGAAAACCATGAACTTCAGGTCAACATCTTTCCAGTTTTCTCTCTTACTAGTTTACTAGTTAACACTTAACCCAACAATCTTCAAGGCCAGGAATGTACACTATAATGAGTACACAAAAATTAATTAACCAAGGGCTGTGCACGTATTACGCCATCACAAATACTCTGATTATTGCCCGACACTTCTTTTTGTAGTAGCAACGTGTTTAAGCAAATAATGATACCTTTATGCACTAAGATCTCCCCTTGGATTTAGTTTTTCCAAATAAAATATTTAAGCGGCGTTAACGTACTTTCCTAAATATATTATGAACGTTACTCAAATAGTAATACATAAAGCAAAATTTATTTATCTGATCCTTTATCAAATTAATTTTGTGATCAATTTTAAGTTCAGGGTAATATGGCACAAAATTTGAATAATACAGAGCTTTTAAATAATATGAATTAAGCGTAGCTACTACAACGCAACACGAAACAATTATCACGTACAACTTAAATACTTTAAACAAAATAGAAATTGGAAATGTTGTTGCTAGCGAAAATTCGAGATGTGGAATTTTGCTGGAACTTTGAAAAAAAACCTTATTTTTATTGTGATAGAACTGTGAATGGATATTCAATACAAGTTTATAATGTGCTTCAAATGATGGTTGAATTAATAAGCACATGATATATACTGTGAGGAATCCGCACAGCTAGGCCATATTTTACTAATCTATTAATTCACTAATAAAATTTAAATTTAAAAGTATCTTGAACCCTAAAATAGAAAATAGACGGACGCAGGTGTTTGAATTCCCCAGCTTAAATGTTATCCACATACTTAAATCCACGAATGTTAATTTACAGTTACAATTTCTTAGTGATTTTTGAATGGATTGTTTTCACTGTTTACTCAAAGTTAATTTTTTTACTTCGAATTTTGCGTCGCTCCTTATTACTTTTAATTAAATAAAGAGAAATACGCTCTAATTTCGTAGACTGAGAGTCCGCTAAATATTTTACGATTGGTTTCGTGAGAAAAGTTTTGCTTTTCTATGGCGTCCTGTGTATATACATGTATGTATGTATATGTCCTCTTAAATTACTTTAATTTTGAAAATTGCAAAATATTATTTAAACACATTACCTCCGACTGTAGTTAATAGTGAAATTGCGAGAGGGCAATTTTTTTATGTGTGTACTTCGTTTTCTAATTATCAAATGTATCATACCTTCACGCCGTTTAAAAATTTCACGCTTGTTTGCGTTGTACCTGGTTCACAAGATTGAATAATAAAAGTAAAAGCATTAGAAGACCGTAAGCAACTGACTACGACAAAATGTGCGAATTGACTTCAGTTGCATTTGGTGAATAATGGAAAACATTTATCCAAATTCTTCAATAATAAACGCGAGCAAATCCTGATGTTTTCCGAAACTAAAATATGATTCAACACTAATTTTGTCGCAGCTGTTTGTAAATGGAGCAGATACAATAACACGTACGTTCCAGCAATTTCTTCATATAAAAACAAAATAACTCGACTGCGTTTTACAGCAATTTTTATGTTTACAGCAATCGACCGTTTGAAGACCACAAATTGTCATTTCATTCGCAATTTCTAAATGTTTTAATTATTAGAATTACAATGGCTGTAACATAACTTAAGCTGCTAGAAACGAGAGCAATCGCATTTAAGTTTTGTATTAATCAACTCGAATAACATAGTTGCTTATAAATAGTATATAATATCACTCTGCTCAATAGCAATGAAATAAAGTGCAAATCTATTTGAACAATTTAATTTATGCAATGAATCATGTGAATTTTTCCATAGGGAAAATTAAAATTTAGTTAAATATCTACGGATTCTGCATATTAACTTTAAATATGGCACAGTTCCACGTCGTTTAGTTATAAGTTATTAAAAAACACGTCTTTTGCATCAAGGTGAATCGTGGCCAATAATGTGTGTGTTGTACTGCAAAGAGAATGAACAAATAAACCACTGTATTAAAATTAATTTAAAAAGTTGTTTTAAAAAATGGTATAAAAAAACAAAAAGCTAAGAGGACGAACAGGGAAATAATAATTGCTATTAAATTATATTCCTTTCTACAACTACACAATTCTTCTTCAGAGCTTTCTATGCGATCCAATTCACTACATAATATGAAAACGTAATTTTTACGTTAACAGCAATGTTTCCCAACAATAAGCAAAGGGATCTTTAGCCCTTGCCTCATTGTAGCTGACACTGACAAAGTAGCAACAGCACGAAAATGAGGCTCAAAATTATATTCTTTTACGAATCTATTGTGGGGCATGAGTTAGCATGTTGAGGCGTGAGTTTCCAAAGAACACCCAGTTTCAGTTTGCTAAATAGCAAAAATGTATTGTACTTATTGTAGTAATGGCTTTGTCATATCTTCTCTCAACTTTTTAAAATATACGACAATTTTTGTAAAAACCAAATTAGCTACTAATAGAACACGGGACACACAGGCGGTTTAGTAAGCACACATATTAGTACTTTTAAAGAACCGTTTTTGAATAGATCATCCATCTGTAGTTCCACTGCAATGATTAATACAGAATACAGACAAATAGAGACATGACGTCCTGTACCCGTTGGTATAGCAGCAGTATTCTCTGCATTTTAGGATAGAAATGGACAGGGGTGGTACCCATGAATGTACCACGCGAAACGACCGCAACAATTATTGCTACGCCATTCAAATGCCTTTGAGCAGATAATGTATGAATGTACACGTGACTGCATTTGTGGTGGAATTCAACGGAGACGCTCGGGGTCTGTAAAACCTTTAAAGTTATGCAGAAATAAATGTTCTAAAACGGCTAGAATTATTAGACTTGGGTCTTGCACGTGAACGTGCCGGCAATAATCATGGTTTTTGTGATGGCGTAATATGTGCATAGCCCTTGGTTAATTAAATTTTATGTACACACTATAGTGTACCTTCCTGTCCTTTAAGATTGTTATCCTTGGTTTTCGTGATATGCGCATGCTTGACTGTTAAAGCCTTGATTAATGGCTTTCATACAAACCAGCAGTGCAATTTGTAAACGGCGTTGAACTTTAAATGCTGACAAATCTGTTTTCTACAATATTCCATGTATACTAATACGAGATTACGCTGAATCCAAATTTCCAAACATCCAAATTTGAACATCATGTGACATAAAAATTCCAATTTACGGTCATTTAAAAGACAACAAAAATTGCTTGTAATTTATTGTATCTTTAGTGATTCATTTGATTAAATAGAATTTTCTTACTCCTTTTCGATTTATGTACTTACTGTAGTTCGCCCAATTTTTTAATTTTACGTGTAATTAATTTCTTATATCCACTTGTAAAGCAAACGTTGAGCATAATATGAACCTACGGGGAAAATTTTATTTTGGTAGATATATTTATTCTGAGTTTTAAAAAGCGGTGACTTCCACTCTCAACAGCTCACAGACACACAGACCAACACTTGTTAAACTACAGCTTATTTGGATCATTTATTACTCAACAATTTGCAATTTTATAAACAATGGTGGTGACAGACATTTGGTAACTTGTTCACCAATCAAGCCGTAGTTTTTAATTTACCCTAAACGCCACTCATACATGTTTAATGAATTTAAATTCCCCATTTGAATGTATCAACTTCGGCTATGTTTACACAGGTTTTGATATTTCCTCTCGAGGCGTCGATTATGAAATTTCGAGCTATTTCGCAGCCAATTTGAGAAAATTGTAAACTACTTTTTTGTCCAACCACATACCTTAATCATTTTTCCAGGGAACCTCTGACATGTGAGAGTTTTGTTGTATTTATGCCGTGCAAGAATTTTTTAAGCGCTCAAAGTTGCAAGTTGCCACGTTTCAAAATCCCAGAAGACTCAACGTTAAAAATCTCGATCTTTGCATAATTGTAACTCGTAACAGGTGCAAAAATTTTGAAAAGTTGCTCCGATATTTCCTAGATATTGAGGAAAAGTTGTGAAAAAACTTAAAAAGTCCTAAGTCTCTACCGGCTTATATTACGGCGCAAATTTCATCTGTCTCCCCCTTAAGTCGATTTGGCACAAGCCCATTCAATATTTGTTTTGTGCATCGAAGTAGTTAAATTTACACTTTTCATTCGATTAAATTAACTTCCCGTTCAGTTTTAGACTTAACATATTATTTACATTACTTATAATAATTCCACATTATAGATTCTACTTCTGCTTAGTATTTGGAATCCACTGTGAAAAGTCAAATTGAACTTTTTTCATGTTCAGCCAATATCAAAATCCACTGCGAACAGAATTATAAGAAATTCATGATCTTAAGAGTGCGTAAATAGAATATTTTTATACTTTTTAAAAACGTGTAGCAAAATCATTTCCATATATTTTTAAAACGCTGCTAAAACAAAATATTTTCACATTTTTTATTTATTGCTTTTCCTAGCAAAAACCTACTAATCAAATCAACCATTTCACGTCACACCATCCCAATAAACATCACGCGAGTAACTATCAATTTTCCTCTATATACATATCTATACGGAGCGTTAAGAAATGACACGGAAATTATAAACCGAAAATGCAGCTTACTTCGTTCGGTATCTGAATGCAGCTCATTCATCTTTTTGACACATTCAAAATTTAAAATTTTATTTGAAAGTTTTAATATTGTGCACATTTTCTGAGTTATGGAATAAGTTGAATGTAATACACTATAAACTTTTTAGGAATATTAGCAGGATAATTGAAGCCGGTTAAGCACCTCACTGTAATAGTTACATAATATGGTGGGTTTTGAAAACTGTGAATAGTTAACAAGTAAGCATGATTTTTTCTACAAAAACCTTCAAATTAAATTGAAAGTTTGTATTTCTAAATTACAGTTTCTGTTTTGAGCAGCTGGGATTTTGCTTGATTTTAGAAAATAGAAGAAAATATACAAGTTTTGGTTCAACGCCGCTTAAAAGTTTTTTCATATTTAGACCCGATAAAAAAGACGGGACATTTTCTCTTTCTCATCGTCATTTTTAACATGTTGAATAGTATAACTACAACACTACTACACTACCTGCAGAACTGCATTCAGACAACAGCAATAAATTAAGGCAAGGTTGCCGGAATTTATTTTAACTTTTTAAAGCTTTGAACAAAGCACATTACATGTGTTATTCCTTACTGTTTCCCAAAAGGCCAAAACTAAAATATGTTTAAACACTAATTTTGTCGGAGCTGTTTTAAAATGTAGCCGATACAATAATGCGTACGTCACAGCAATTTCTTCATTAAAAAACAAAATAACACGACTGCGTTTTACAGGAATTTACGTTTACAGCAGTCGACCGTTTGAAGATCACAAACCGTTAATCGTAGAAATCTTAAGCATAATCACAGAAAATTTTAAAAATTCATCAAGCTTAGAAATAATTTACTATTCCAAAAAAAAATAAGTCAAATTAAAAAGAATCACTTGTTTCTTAAGTTCTGTAGTATGGTTTTGCCTAAAATCCACAGATTTTTGCACGGCATTGTGACATTTAAAATTAAAAATAATTTATTAGGAAATTCAAAACAAGTGGTTTTACACGTGAATAAAGCTCGTTATACGTTGCTTATGTAATATGTAATTTTGACTGCTGCTCAATATTGTACTTCACTAGTGTGTTGGCGATGCCTATCCATAACGGCAAGAAGGTCACACGAAAACTTTCCAACCTTAAGAATAGAACGTGACGTGTGAATTCTACAGACGGCGTTGAAATGATTTTATAGGATTTTGTATTTCCGTATGAAGCATCTTAATCAAGCGTTGACATAATGATGAGCAATAGAGCGATGGAGGACATGGGCTGGATTCTAACCTGACGTTGAAATTTACAAACCCTCTTTTTTGTAGACCGCTACGAATAAAAAGTAATAATCCAAACTCAAAAAACGTTAAGTTTAAATAAAATGTGGGAAAATTCCAAGTTTATAAAATTTAAAAAATACCAAAAAATTTAAGAAACGTTTTTTTTTAAATTTTCAAACACCCAGAAATTACTTTCTAAATATTTTTCTTGTAAATAAAAAACTTTAAATGTTTGAAAAGCAGACAGGAACTGAAGGAGTGATAGCGCGGCAAAGATTTTAGAAAAAAAACAAGTTTTTAAAAAATGCAGTCCTTTTAAGTTCCGCGCGAGACAGATTTAAAAAAATCGCCTTTGTTCGCACTTAAGAGTGAAACCGCATTATATTCTGAGTAGAATAAATCTTACATTATACACCTCTTGAAAATAAACGATGATTCTTTTACAATAAATTCGCGAGTAAATCGTTTAACAAATAAACAATAAATAAATAAAATAATTTCGGTTTTCATATAATCATCAAATTGGCAATATATGGGCGTTTGTGTACTTATCAGGGAATAAAAGTAAATATTACGTTTGAACCTTCCGTAGTCCATTTGACCGAGCGTGTATTTAAATTTCGATATTTTTTTACACACACAAATTATATTTCGGTTATTAAATTACATCAAGATTTTACAATGCCTAAACGTCCGTTGTTCATGCCATTCATGATAAAGCATCCTGAGTTGTTGCAATGACGACCGGTTTAGGACTTTAATAGCATGACATCGGTATTTGGAAACTGTATGTTGTCAGTGAAGAATCCAAATGACCCATATCCATTTCGAGCTTAAAATGAAATACGTCAAGACGTACTAACAATAAAAGAGATGAATGGGTAAAATATTAAAAATTACGATACCTAAAAAAGAACAAAATGTTTCATTTACATATTTTTGTTTTAAGGTGTGCTAAATATTCTATTTGCATGTTTCTGAAAAGTCCCAAATGTTGTATTTCAATTTTTTCAAGATCGCGATATTTCAATTAAATTTTTTGTAGATAGCGCGTTTTGCTTTTTATCAGCTGAAAGTGGATATGGATCATTTTGATAAATCGCAGCCGACAATCCTGATTTTTGTGATAATTCATGACGTAGTTTGTGCACAGCTTCCGCTGAATGAATGTTAATGTACCCACCTACCTACACTATAGTGATACTTCTTAACATTTAGTATTTTAGTTTCCACAGTTACAACACCTTTGTGAACCGGATACATTCCTATAATCAAATCGTCCAAAACCTAATAAAATTTTCGGCGGCGTTAAACTGATCTACAGAGAAAATCCATTCCTTCCAACATTCTATGTATTTTATCAGTATTCATTTTTTTTAATTTGTTTTATCTTGGAATTTTTCTCGTTTGTAAAAATAACAGCCACACGTTACGGGTCTCCACACTTTTTGTCATTTTCAGTTAGTTGAATACCCAAATTAACAAATTGAACAAAATTAACTTTAACTTAACATTTCGCGCCAAGACTGCTAAATAGCTACGTGACACACAATGCACAGGAGCTTATTAAGCACACACTTTAAAATAAATGTGTAAAAGTATATTTACTCTGTTATAAAACAGTTATAGAACAAAACGCTAATAAAAAAAATTAAGAGGTAAGATGTTCTTTAGAATTGTGAAGCTTCAACGCCGCTTACTAAAAATCGTAACGCTCAACGTAAAATTCACGTTGCAGTTGTAGTAGCGTTTAGCATTGCTGGAGAAAGCATCTGAATATTGAAATTATGCAAAATCTACTAAAGCCGCAAAAAATAAAATTTAAGGCGGCGTTGAGCATGATATGCTGACAAATTTGTTCCTTGCACAATTCTATGTATTTTATTGATCGCTTCTAATTCACTTTATCTTGAAACTTTTCTCCTTAGTAAAAATAATATATATACATATAAGACTTATTTCTGCCTTCTACCCTACCTCGAATGGTGACCAACATGCAATTTCATGATTTACAATTAACCCACTAATTGCTGCAGACATGATGCATGTCAACGCACCTTCTTGTTAATGAATAATTGTGCGAGCGGCGCTGAAATAATTATTTCCGATTCCTTATTTCCGTCCTCTGCCCAATTTCCATGTTGACCAACAAAAAAATAACCCCACAAGTGGCCAATTTTTAAAACTTTGAAGCTGGCGCTGCGCTGTGATTTGATCTTTCATAAATATGTACAGCTGGATCTGAATATTAATTTAAAAGTTATATTAAGTTCGTGCTTTTTAGTACTTTCACCTGTTTCTATTTGAGTTTTTTCCTCTTGCAATATGGATAGTTTAAGCACATTCACTTAAAACGATTAGCTAAAAAATCATGTCTAAGGCAATATTCTATGTATATACATTAATGATAGCAAAAAATTTGGATAAGTAATCTATTCCAAACGTAAATTTTAAAAAAATTGTTTTTTCGTACTAAAGAAATATTTTAAAAAATGCCCACCATGATAGCTAAATTTGTTGAGGCAACGTCTTGTTTAAACCGGTGAATTCTAAGCAATGCTTAAATTCTATATTTTTTCAAACGAACAACGCACACGCACATAGTTGCTTATAGTCCACTAGATATTATGGACGAAATAACAAGCCTTAAATTAAGTTGCCCCTTCAGAATTAGATAAATGCAAAACGAATCAACTTAGAATCGTCTTAATTTAATCCTGGTTAGTTGGGTGTCTATATTTTGTGTACAGATTTAATACTCGAATAAATAAATTCTAGAAACTTTAACAATAATCGTATTTATTAGTGTCTACAATAAACAATCAATCGACTTACTGTGTTATCGGTGGAATTTTGCAGAGTTTATTAGAATTGCATATCCAGTTAATAGTGAGAAAGAAATTATTATCTACTTATAATTTTATTATACTTGAATTTGTAAGTAACACAAGCTCTACTGCCTAATAAACTCAAACATGGTTGTTTAATTTAAATACACGTTTTTGTTGCAGGTTATGATATAGTAATTAAGCCTAGGATTAGTTTTAAAAAGATACACAGAGAAAGCAAATTTTTTCAGTTCAACGCCGCTCAAACTTTCTTTTTTAAACATTTTAAATTACATGGCCGTATGTAGAGTGAGCTTATTTATTGTTGATATAATTGATATGCTCAATAGTTGGTAAGAAGCTGAAACACGACACTCCGGAATTTTTTCAATGTGACCGCTGAATCTTTGGACTGCTTCCCCTTGGGTACTATGTAAATAGACAGAAAATGATTTTGTGCACTGCCCCTCTGCCCCAAGTTCTGACCTTCTGCCTTTTACAAATATGTCACTACCGACGGAACAAATGTCCGGGCATCAAATGTTCACTTGATGCATAATTGCCAATCTCTATTTTTGAATGTATTTAGTTGTACATAATCCGGTAAAATAAGCAAGTATGTCTTATCGTATACTGTTGACTGTGTGCAAAATGAAATCATACACTATTTAGGTCAAAAACTGGAGATAAGCATTTTTTCTTTTTTCTTTTAACATGAATTGGAGAACATCAATTTTACTAATAGTCAGAATTTCGAATGGGAGATGAATAATTTTGCTGCTTCTTGAGTAGCGATTAGCGATGTTCAGCTGAAATTTTTGAATTAATCACAAACTGCTTAAACAGTTTCAAAGGGAAATATTGAAAACCGCTACGCCCCATCAATTTGTTATTATTTATTATATCTACTAATATTTAGTAAAGTAATATTTAATTTACACCTTTTTTGCGGTAGTCAATATAATTCGGGGGTAAAATATTAAACTTTGCGTAGTAAATTTGTCAACAGCCTATAATATTAAACAAAAGAAAAATATTATACATACTAACACTTGAATAATATATATATTCATAAGGCTCCTGCAACGGAACAAGGGGCCATCCATATATTACGTTTTAGGTTTTTGTGCAAAACCCCTCCCCCCTCCCTAATCGTCACAACACCATCATTTCTCAATATGAGTTTTGTTTGATTTATGCCTTCCAAGTATTTTTCAACGCGCTCAAAGTTGCAAGTTGCCGCGTTTCAAAATCCCATAAGACTCAACGTTAAATATTTCCATGTTTAAATAATTGTTACTCGTAATACGGACAAAAATTATGAAGCTCCGAGATTTTTTAGATATTGCTGAAAAGTTGTGACAAAAAAATAAATTGACCCAAGTCCCTGCTGTCTTTAAGGCTCACTGCTACGGCGCAAGGGGCTGCAGCTGCAGGAATGAAAAAGAAGGGCTGGCAAAAATTAAACTCGTAACACGTTGCTTTTTTTTCAATATTGAATTTTCGCTGCTTGGCAATATGATACTCCACCAATGCATTGAAGTTGTCTAAGTATCACTAAAAGTAATCCTTAACTCGACTTTTGAGCTAAGTATTAAGCAAATGCCGTCTGAATTTTATAGGCAACGTTGAAACGATGCAGTAGCATTTTGTATATTCCTAAATAATTCCTTTGGCTGCAATATTCTATGTGTATTAAAGACTGCCCAAAAATGCTTGATGATACAGCAAATGAGTTATAGATAACTTAAATTTTATACATTCCGTTGATTTGGGTTCAACATGTTGTTTCACAAACTCTCACAATGTGAACAACATTTTTCTTTACCATGTATTTAGTGTTATTTGGAAACTTTAATCTGATTCACAAAACTGAATTTTTATGTCTGAATGTTTTATTCATTAGAACTGCAATGGCTGTATAAAATAACTAAAACTGCTACAAAAGCGAGAAATTGCATTTAAGTGTAGTTTTAATCGACACAAATTAGTTGCTTATAAATAGTGTATAATATCACTATGCACAGTTGACAGTAGCAAGAATTTAATAAAGTGCAAATAAATATTCAATTTATTTGGCAATTTATTTGTGGATGTTTTCATAGGAAAAACTAAAATTAGTTAAATGTCTAAGGAATCTGTATTTAAATTATTTACACTACTCAAAATTTAAAATTTAAATGTGAGAAAAAAATATATAATTTAACATGTCCAAAATTTCTGCAGGCTTATCTTACAGCGCAAATTTTTACTGTCTCCCCCTTAAGTCGATTTGGCATGAGCCCATTCAACATTTGTTGTGTGCATCGAAGTTGTTTAATGGACACGTTTTATTCGATTAAATTAACTTCCTGTTCAGTTATAGTTTTAAAATACTATTATTATTAACTCCACATTATAAATTCTAATTCTGATAAGTATTTGAAATTTATTGTGAAAATTCAATTTGAACTGTTTTCATTTTCGACTCAGATCAAAATGCACTGCGTACAGAATTATTAGAAATTTACAACGTTAAGAAGAGTGCGTAAATAGAATATTTTTATACTTTTCAAAAACTTTAGCTGAATCATTTCCAACGCCGCTTTAAAGTTTGCGAGAGAGTATATTAAAAATGAATCTTCATAGTTCATCTACGACGATTAAAGCGGATTAATATCTGCTTATAAACACTACTATTTTTTCTGCAGGATTTGATGTACCAATTTACTGAAGGGAAATGGATCGCTGCTGAGCCTATGGAAAATGCCATTATTATCAACACAGGAGATTTACTGGAAGCTTGGACGGGCGGATATTTCCCAGCCACACTGTACGCTCTGATTATTTATTTAGCCATGTTGTTCATTTTTAGTAGTGATTTTGTTTTACAAAATTAACAAAAAATGTCCCTTGCAGCCGCATCGAATTCCCGTACACAAAAATGAGGAGATGCGCTCAAGAAGTCGTTACTCCATTGGATTTTTCCTTCAGCCCGATGACGAAGCAATGATCGCACCCCTGTCAAACCCAATCCTCACTAATCGCTATGACCTTAAGCCCGTGTCAAGCATCGAAGACTTCCGCATGAAGGCCAAGCGACATTACGGGGCCAAGCCGAAGGAGATTGACAGGGAAAACGGGGCATACAAAGTGGAATAATTCCATGATTTTACCAAAATTGTCATATCGTCATCGTCTGTGAAGTACCAAAGTGGCCCATATATCCAATTTAAGCTAGAATTAAAATGAGCTATGTCATAAAAACAAAATGAAAATCATGCGTAACATGTTAATTAAGAGTTTTTGAAAAGCGTAAAGTGTTCTATTTACATGTTTTTGAAAAGTGTGAAATGTTCTATTTACATATTTTTTAAAAGTGTAAAATGTTTTATTTTCATATTTTTGAAAATCGTAAAATTTTCTATATGCATATGTTTTAAAATGCTGTTGAGACATATTTGAATATTTTTGTAGATAGTGGATATTGTTTATAGCTACAAATTGAAATGGGTCGTTTTGGTTCTTCACAGACGATATCACTTTGTTACTGGGCAATGTCCATTTTTCTGTAAGGCTTTTACTATCAATTGAAATTTGGGCAAACCTTTTTTACAATTTTTTAACAATGGACTGGCTCTCACAATGAAATTGGATAGAAGAATGGAACTGCCTTAAAGGCACTAATAATCTGTAACTGTAATTGTTTGTGCATTATTAAATAGCAATTTAAAATTGGTTCACATTTGCCTTTATACCAATACCACGTGGCAATCATTTATTTTTTGTTTAAATAATTGATTGGCTCGTTTTTGAAATAAATAAAAGTAAAAACAAATGAAGGAATTAAATTACCTATACGTATTTAAAATGTTGATGAATTGAAGCGTAAAAATACAACATTTGACGGTGATAGACATCAATACTATTATTTAGCGGGGACAGTTGTTAGATTTTACAATACTATTAAAAATTCACTAGTAAAAACAGGCTTAACTCGGCAAGTCGGCAATGGAACCGTCACAACAGGCGGTCGTCAGTGCTAGCCCTTTTTTTAAGAAGTTCAGCGACATTTCTCAGAAATGGGATTAAAAATCTCATTTTTCGAATAACGAAGATGAGTCAGCAGAGTCACACACTGAGATTTAAGCATATAGTTTTGTATTAGCATTAGCACTGTATTGCAGTGTGACTTATTGTTAGAGTCCTGCTGGAATTGTAAATATATTCCTGGAAAAGTACGGATGACAAATCGGAACGCCGATAGCTATGGTGAGTGACCTGTGATACTGATCTGGAAGTTGAACCTTTTTCATTGTATGTGCTTTGTACCTTTAAATAGCTTAAAATTAGTGTAAAACATTCAAAGGCCTATTCAAAAAATATTCAACTCGTTTAAATAAGAATTGAACTTCAAAAGGGAAGGTCAGAAATTCACAATCTCTCAGCAGCACTACAAAAACGAAAGTTATAAAAATATTTAACACCACCCTCAAGTTTCGTTAGACATTTAAATAAATATGGAAAAGTCGTGTCTCGCCGTATTCGCTTTGTTGGCAGCTTTGTCATTTTTGTCCACTTCGAAGGCAGCTGATTGTAAGTTATTGCAAAATTTTCTATAGTATAAATTTTTATTCTAAATATTTATTTATTAATGTATTATTATACTACAGTGCTATTTTCAATAAAATATTTGAAAACCATTTACATAAATGTGCAAAATTAATTAGTAATCACAGTGCATTTAGATTTTTTTTATTAATTAAAGCTGATTTTTAAACAATTCCTTTTAGCATGCCCTAGTGCTACGGACACTCTGCTGTATGCATGCACTCAGCCGTTGGGAATAGGTTTTGTTTGCACTAATCAAGCAGCTTCGGGTTCTGCATTCTGCTGCTCTGGATGTGCCTTCTGCTCTCCAGGAAATCCTTGCGGATGTATGTCATGCACTCCCCATCCAACCGCTACCCCTGCACCCTCCCCGTCCAGCACCACCACAGCTGCTCCAGCAACAACAACAACGGCAGGGCCACCAAAGCCATAACTACTTCCCCACCACCAGACCAGGAACATCAACAATTGTCCCCGCAAACGGACCCCCCCCCCCCACAATTACTGCCCCTCCAGGCTCTACCGTCATTATTATACCCGCCCCATCCACCCCGGCACCCGCAACCACTGGGTAATTTCTTCAGATTTATAACATACAATATAAATATTATTTAATATGTATACACATTCTGTATGTGCTAATAATTTTAAATTATTTATTTCATAATAATTGTTGTTGATTTTAATAAGTATATTCTTTTCTACCCATAAACTCGTAGAAATTTTAATTTGTGAATAATAATAATTTTATTATTATGCTATAATAATACTTTGTAGAGCTTCATTTGTTTACATTTTGTAAATTCGGCATTTTCTCAATTAAAATGTGTTGTAAAAAATAATTTCCGGCAAAGATATTTTTCGAAAAAAATTGTTAATTTTGTACTTTGTACTGATGCTCCTGCTCCTGATATTGTTTAGGTGTGCATTTATTGGTAGGCATATTTTTTTCCGTATTAAATGATAGGATCCGAAGAATGATTGTGACAATAACTTATATTTTAGATTGTAAATAGCTTGTAACGCAATAATTGTGCGAGCGACGTTAAAATGATTGTTTAGAATTTCTTATTTCCGTCCTCTGCCCAATTTCGCCTGAATTATTACGCCTTGAGTTAAGTTACCACTTCAAATTCAGATAAATTCAAAACGAATCGTCTAATCTAATTCTGGATGATGGAGTTTCTATATTTTGTGTACAGATTTAATACTCGTATAAATAACTTTTATAAGCTGTAACAATCATTGTTATTATTGGTTTCTAAAATTAATAAACAATCAAACGACTAACTGTGTTGTCGGTTTTTTTTGAAAAGTTTATTAATATCGCATATGCAGTTAATAGTGAGAAAAATATTATTATCTACCTATTATTATACTTGAACTTTTAAATAAAACAAGCTCTACTGCTTAATAAACTCAAACATGGTTATTTAATTTAAATACACCTCTACATTATCTACATAATTTACCGGATTTTTTACGATATCGAAATATTTGACCCATTTCAAAGTGTGATGTACCATTCGAAAGGTAACGACTCGTAAATTCCGAATAACGGATTCTGGTAGAGTTTACTCACAAACGTTTGCCATTTTTTTCTACTTGCCTACTTCTTTCTGTTTAGCATTTAAAACTCACTGGGAAAAATCAAATTAAACTTTTACATTTTCAGCAAAGATCAAAATTCACTGCATATACGGATACAGAATTATTAGAAATTCACAATCTTAAGAGTGCTTTGATAGAATTTTTTATATTTTGCAAAAAAAGTGTATCTAAATCATTGCCATATTTTTTAAAAACACTAAAAAAAATCCATATGGCCGCACAATTTGAAATAAGTTCAGTGTAAAACACTTTAAGCAATATTAGCGGAATGATCGAAGGCCGGTCAAGTCCCAAACTGTAATAATTTCGTATTGTTGTGGGTTTTTGAAATTTTAAATAATTTATGTCAAAGTAAAAATTATTGTTTTTACATAAATGTTCCAATTTAATTGAAATTTGTTTGCATTTCTAAATTATAGTTTCTGTTTTGGTCAATTGTGATTTTGCTTGATTTTAGAAAGGCGAAGAAAATATACATGTTTCAGTTCAACGCCGCTTTAAAGTTTTATTGTGATGATTAAACAAAGACATACATCGATCACATGATGCACTGCCCCCCAAAGTTTTCCTTCATTTTCACGTCACACAAAATCCGCCCAACTAAATTTTCAGCTTAAAATTAAATAATTCTTTATTCCCAAAAACCTTAAATTTCCAATTATAGCAACAATTGGGGATGACAGAAATTTTGTTACTCGTTCACCTATCAAGTAAATGTTTAGGCTCGACGCCACTCACACATGTTTAGTAGCCTCGTGCTACCCACTAGGCATTTTCCACTTCTGTTGTTTAGAGCGCAAAGTTCTTCTGTCTCCCCCTTAAGTAGATAACTTTTAAGCTGGGAAATTCATAAAAAATAAGAAGGTATGCATTATTTGTATTGTGTTGTATCAAAGTCTACTGTGTCAAAAATTAAATTATAATCTATTTAAGTAAATTTAAAATGAAGATACCTAGGTACCTTTGCTTTTAATATGAATTGGAGAATATCAATTTTGCAATTAGTGACAATGGTAGATGGTTAATTTTGCTACTTGAGTAGCGAAGTTAATCAGCTGGAATTATTTTTGAATTAATCTCAAAGTGCTTGAACAGTGTCTAGGTGAAATATTGAAAACCGGTGCGCGACAGGAGTTTTTGATTATGTATTAAATCATACTATTATTTAGTAAAATAATATTTCATTGAAGGGCTGAAAAATTAATAAAAATCTACCAATGCGATGGCAATCAGAAACACTTAAGAAAACATCAAAATGGAAGTTGACCTATCGTTTACTGATGTTTTCCAGTTGCGGTTGGATTCTACGGGCGGCGTGGAAATGATGTTACACCATTTTGTATTTCAAAATGAAGCATTGTTGAAAATTGGTTTGTTTTGTACTCAACAGCTTGTGTAACAAGTAATAACCTCCCAATATGTAAACCAGATTTTCTAAACAATGTATTTAGTCTCATTCGGACAATTTTTTAGCCTTTTTACAAAACTGAATTAATATTTCTGAATGTTTTACTCATTAGAATTGCTATGGTTTTAAAATAACTGCAACTGCTACAAAAATGAGCAATTGCATATAATTTTAGTATAAATCGACACAAATTAGACACTATTAATTAGTGCCACACGAAATTAATACAATTTATTAAAGTTCAAATCATAAACTAAATTAAAGTATGCTCAGTTGCTTCGTATTCCGATGTACTGATATGGTATAAAACATATGAGAATCCCAGTACGAATTAATTTTTGCATGCGTAACTCAAATGCAGTAGCAATATCTTAAAGAAGTTTTTAAATAGGTTAATAAAGGATCGGATACATGTAACCTTCATAATATATTTTTGACATATTAGACATATATTATTTTACATATTAGAAATTTAAAAAAAGGAAACTAAAACAACTTTAAAGCAAAAAAAAAAACAAAAATGGGTCTCATACAAAGGAGTTTTAAGAACCAAGGGTAACGTGAAAAGCCAACTTCCATATTTTTTTTCTTTTCAATAATCTGTTACTGTATTGTAATTAATAGTTGTGGAAAACCTGGGGGAAATTAAAATTATGTGAACCATAATAATTGCAATTAATCTACTCCGTAATTTAAGAAAAATAACAATTAATTTAATAACAAAAACGAGAACTACACAGTTGAGAAAATCAAAAATGGAAGCTCGAGCGATGCGAAAAACGAAAAATATACGATAATTTTACCGTTGCGTAAAACGAAAATAATAACTAGACTGATGCAAAAAACAAAAACAATAGCTTTACCAATGGAAAAAACAAACAAAAATAAATAGACCGAAGCAATTAATGAATACGATGACAAAACCAATGTGAAAAAAACGACAAACGATTTTATTTTGTTTAAAACGTTACAAAGCTTGGTTATGCCTAATGTCTAATACATATATAAACTTACTATGCAGTGATAATATACTTTCTAACATTTTCAAAATTCTTGTTTCAAAAGGTACAACACTTTTACCATCACGCAATGCAACCATTGTCAGTCTCCAAAACAAGATAAAATTTTAAACGGCGTTGAACTGATCTGCTGACAAATCCGTTCTTTACAACTACAACATTCAGTGTATTTCATTGATAGCTGAACTACATTATTATTATAAATTACAAAAACTTAAACCAGAAGCAGGCCTTTCCTAATTTAATAATTAAATTCATAATTCATACTTTTATTTTTTAATAATTAATAATTGATAATGTTATTCAGTTATTTAAATATTTAATTTGGCGGTGGAAATAAATAGTTAAATTTGGGTTAGAACACGTTTAGAATGAAATTTTGAATAAAAATGTTGAGCAAAAGTATAACTTTCTAATAAAGATTTTCAATTAGAAATATACAGAGGCTTCATGTTTATTACTTTGACGTTTCGTAGCGAAAATCATAATTCTTGTCATAATGTTAAATACTTTTTAATAATTAATTTAAAGATATTTCAACTTTATGCTATTCAAAAAATTTCTCAATCTAGATTATGCTTTTAAAAAAATATTTTATGCATTAATTTTAAGTCCTAAACAATAGAAACAGTTGAGAACAAATAATGATGTTGGCAAATTTGAACCGATTTCTTCAGTAATATGCGCGTTTGTGTACTTCTCATGAAGTAAAAAAGAAATATTCCGATTGAATGAATTGTGCAAAAAAATTAAAGTGATACTTGTATGCTCATGCACGGCCTAGGAATCTACCGCTAGAAGTCTTGTCTCCCCCTTAAATTAACTAAATTACAACCTTGAGAAATTCGTACTCGTCTGATTTTTCCTAGCAGAGCCACAAGGAATAAAATTTTAAGCGGCGTTGAACTGAACTGCTGACAAATTTATTCCATACAACATTCCATGCATTTCATTGGTGGCTTTTAATTTACTTTGCCTTGAAACTTTTCTCCTTAGTAAAAATAACATATATACATATAGGAAATATTTCTGCCCTCTACCCAATTTCGAATGGTGACAAATACTAAAGATGAGTCAAGATTATAGTCGTTAGTTTATATTTAATTTTACAAAACATAATTTAAGGTTCTAGAGAGTAACTTTAACGTGTATCCCATTAAATTCCACCCTAGTAAGTGATATTTATTCTTCTGAACTAAATTCGCTTACCTTGTTATTACAAAAATTAAACTTCACAATCTCGTCAGAAGTTTCCGAGAGTCCTTAAGGGACATGACCCTTTTTAAAATTTTTTTTTTCGAAATACAAAAACCCGAACGTAGCTTTTTAAATTATGCCAAAAGACTACTTATACATTTCTAAATTCAGAAATAATTTTATCTAAATATATTTTATTGCCAAACCGGGATATACCTGGATGAACCGGGTAAGGCTTGGCATCCCGTAACTTTACTGAAAAAGTTATATTAATCCTCCATACATCACAGTTGTTGATGAAATTGTTAAAATAAACGTTTTATACATAGCTTGTCAACTGAGCTAAGTAAAAAAGAACATTTGGTGGAGCCTCGTTTGGAGGCTGGACATTATGGCTAGTCATTGCACTAACCCCCATAATCGCACCATTTGACTTTTTCTTCGTATGTACCATTTTATAATTATCAAAATAAAATTACTTTGGAGACAGCATTTGTGGTTCCAAATCATAATTTTTACATGTTGCGTGGTACAAGACTACAAAAATTTTTTAATCTATACTTGCAAGATAGCCTTCATGGGGCTCCCGGAAGTTGATCACCCGGGGTGGGTTGCGTTTACGTGACACCATGTTTCCAAAGGTCTGTTTCTTGGTGAAAATTACAAGACTGGTGAATGATAGTCTCCAGAAATTAGGAAAAGATGCTGTTTAACTGTTTCCTATTACGTTTTTTGATATTGGTCCGACATTATATGTCAATCGGGGCACTAATTTTAAAATGCCCGGATTCACCTCATTGGAAAAGGGCAGCTTTAATGGCTATGTGACATGGTATACACAAAAACTTCCAACTTCTTAAACTGAACTTACTGCAATAATAATGGCTTTATCCTATAAGATTATGCATTACTTCATGAAGTTTCCTGGTAAGACTCCACACGGGCATTTAAGTTCGGAAACCACCCGAAGTGGGTTCTTAACTTCGGAATTAATTCTTAGGCGCATTTTAAAAGCTACAGATCCAAATGTTTGCACACATGCAGCTAAAAGCCTCGTTTATAACATATTGTAATGACCAATGTTCTTCCCTACTCGCACCGAAAGCATTTAGTGATTTAACCCGCGACTATAATCTTGACTCATCTTTAGTATGCAATTTCATGATTTACAATTATTATTATTGTGATTGCTGGGGAAAATGTGTTCAGTGTTGCATTAGCTTGTTACTGAATAAATGTGCGAGCGGCGTTAAAATGATTATTTCCGATTCCTTATTTCCGTCCTCTGCCCGATTTCCATGTTGACCAACAAAACAAGACCCCACAAGTGGCCAATTTTTAAAAGTTTGAAACTGGCGCTGTGGTCTGATCTTCCACAAATATGTAGTGCTGGATCTGAATTCTGAATATTAATTTAAAAGTTATGTTAAAGGTCGTGCTTTTCAGTAAATTCACCTGTTTCTATTTCAGTTTTTTCTTCTCGCAATATGGATAGTTTAAGCACATTTACTCACAAGGAAATGGTTTCACATGTAACCCGTCGATTTGAATAAGTTATGTCTACAAAAATCAGGCTACTTTTAAATAGTGAGGATCCAAAGTAACTCGAGTGCATTTTGCGTTGTTCGGTCACAATAGCCCGCCAAAGTTTAAAAAAATTCAAATTTTAATATTTTTGGAAAATTTATTTTCCCCTTTAATTATTGTTTCCGGCAAAATAAGCATGTAAGTATTTCTTATTTCTTACTATGTGCTGAAGATACAAATTATAAACTATTTTTGTCAAAAAATGGAGATAGGCACTTTTGCTTTCAATATGAATTTCCAGAACATCAATTTTGCTATTAATGAAAATGGAGGAGAGATAATTTGGCTTCTTGAGTAGCGACGTTCAGCTGGAATTACTTTTGAATTAATCACAAACTGCTTTTGCTTTTTGTGCAAATCAAAATAATTCGAGGGTATAAATACATATTAAACTTTGTGTAGTAGATTTATCAACAGCCTGTACTATATAATAGTAATACATACTCACACTGTTAAATAAAAAATAATTAAATATAAGGCTCACTACTACGGAACAAGGGGCTGCGGCTGTAGGAATGCAGACAAAGGGTTGGACTTTAAAACTCGTAACACGTTTCTTATGTAATATTTAATTTTCACTCCTTGTCAATTAGCACAACTTCTCCAATGTATTGGCGATTTCTATCCCTGAAAGAGACTAGATAATCAAAGTCAACCCCTAAATATTTATACGTTTTCAAGTGGCGTGTGACTTTTACGCGTGGCGTTGAAATGAAGTTATTTAAATCCGTTTTTCCGTATAAAGCATCGTTATCATGTGCAGGCGCAATGTTGACTAAATAAATACAATGATCAATGTAGTGATGGGGAATTCCTGTTTTGTGCTAATCATGTTGTTTAACAAACTCTCACCATGTAAACCACATTTTTCTAAACAATGTATTTTGTGTTATTTTGACACTTCAAGCTTTTTTACAAACCCATAAAATAAATAAAACTGCTAGACAAGCGATCAATCCCATTTAAATTTAGTATTAATCGACACGAATTAGTTACTTATCAATAGTAATCATACAATATCACCATGCTCAATAGCAATTTAAATGAGTGCAAATCAATTCATACAATTTATTCAGGAAATAATCTTGATGATTTTTCCACAGGTAAAAACAAAATTAATTAAATATCTACAGATCCTGCATTTAAATTTTGTATACCACTCAAAATTTAAAATTAACTTCAAATATTGCATAGGTTGTACGTCGCTAAGTTTTAGGGTTAAGTTAGTTTTTCTGCTTCGCAACTTCTTTAGTTTGCTTTTGATACACAACTTGTGTAAAGTACTGTGCACTGTACTGACACTTTTCAAGTATAAATACATAAACTCCTTTACTAAAAATAAATTAAATAGTTGTTTAAAAAAATCGCATTTAATTTAATTAAATGTAATTAATTATTTACTTACTTTAATTTAATTTTAAATTTAAGTATTCGCATGGAAAATCGAAATAAAGCTACAAGTATTTGTAGTTCGATTTTATATAAAATTAACCAAATGTGTTTTGAACGGTACCGTCAGTACTGGGCCCTGCTTGTTTATAAAGCAGGACCGGCCACAAGCATGGACCAAATCCGAGAGGGACCTGACCTTGCGTGGCCTAATACGGTGGGGCCGAGGCGAGCAGGGCCCAGTACTACCCGAACCGTTTTGAACAAATAAAAACTGAAAATACACGTGACATTTTTAGTGGAATTCAACGAAGACTCTGTAGAGTCTCAAAGTTATGTTTATATAGAAATGTTCTAACACGTCTAGAATTAGACTCGAGTCTTACAAATGCGGCGACGTGTCGGGCAATCAGGGTTTTTGTCATGGCGTAGTATGTGCACAGCCCTTGGTTAAATTTTTTTTGTGTCCACTGTAGTGTACCTTACTAGGATTTTAGATTGGCAGTTTAAATTCTACTCCCCTTTAATTCCGGAGATGACCGTGCGGTAGCTGTGCAGACAAGGATAGCAACAAGAGTTGCTGAAATTAGGAATGGCGTTAATATGTTACGAAACCTGCAAGAAATAGGCCATTGTAGGGTGGAATTGAATTTTATTCAAGAGCCAGATATATTCTAAACGGCGTCAAGGTTTAGTAATTCTTGGTATTAAGGAATACAGTATTTAGTACAAATTTTTCATTATAAAATTTATATTCAATCTTCGAATATCCGAATATGTAATCAGATCTAATTTACTAAATTCCTATTGTTGGCTGGAGGAATTTTACTCGCACTGACTCCATGACTGACTGCGTTGAAACGTGGCAAAGACAAATAGCAAATATACATTTCAACGCCGTCTCATGAATTACTGCTGCACCGAGCGGTCCGGTCGTTGTCCCACTACAACCCGTGAGAATAGGGTTTTGAAAGTGCGTCATTACCAACATAGGGACACAATTTCGAGACAATAGATCGAAATTTTGGTGAAGCCTACATAAAATATTTTCAAATTTTTGAGAAGTTCATACATTTACCAGTTGCTTAAACTTTAACTAATTTTCCACACTTTTTTAACTCTCTCTCACAAAGCCCAAGGCCGATTAGGAATGAAGCCAAATTGCATAGCCATTGAAATTCAATTGAGTAAAAACGATCAGAATTATTTTTAATTTTTCAAATATTCATGAAATCGACTTGTTCGCTGTTTTTGCGCTTCTCAGAAAATAGAAATAAAATATTCCGCTTGCATTTTCCGTAGTCCATTTTGCCAAGGAGTGGAATTATTTCAATTGACGGTCACCCAACTTCAGCCTTCACTTTCACTTCACACAACACCCACCCAATTCTATTTTCAGCATGAAGTACGTCAATAAACACTAAGAATAAGTGAGATGGATGCGTAAAATCGCTGGCAAAGGATAAAATCCGTTTTCTTTCACTTTTGATTTAAATAAGCGTTTTAGCTGGCCATTGTATAACTATTGCATACTTATGAAAAGTGCAAATTTCTCTAATTGCATTATATTCTAAAACGCAAAACGTTCTAACTATATGGATTATTTGGATATGGAAACTGCAATTAGTTCTAACTGCATGATTTAAAAAAAAATAGAATCCACTTCATACATCATGTTAGTCGCAAAATGTTCTAACTATATGATTTCAAACGTAAATGGTTCTAACAACATGGTTTCAAACGCAAATTTTTCTAACTACATAGTTTTTAGTTGCGAACTAATCTAACTGCATTGTTTTAATTTGCAACGCAATCTAACAACATGACTTTAAAATATCCAAAACGTTTTAACTGCATTGTTTTAAGTTGCAAACTAACTAATCTAACTACATAATTTTAAAAAGTGCAAAATATGCTAACTACTTGAATTAAAAGCGCAATTTGCTCTAACTACATGGTATTAGAAAGTTCAAAATGTTCTAACTTCATGGTGTGGAGTGTTAAACTGTTCTAATTAGATGATCTTAAAAAGTACAAAATGTTTTAATTGCTTGTTTAAAAAAATTTTAAAAGTTCTATTTACAAAAAATACAAAATGCTCTAAATACAACGTTTGAGTAGTGCAAAAGCTATAACTACATGTAATATTTAAAAGCACGTAATAAGAACATTTTGCACTTTTCAACATTATGTATTTATAGTAGTGTCTAAGTTAAAACCATGGACCGTTTTGCATTTTTTTAAATCATGTATAGTTAGATAAGTTTGTAAATTAAAACCCTTTGGTTAAAACAGTTCGCGCTTGAAGTGAATTTTTTCAGGATCGTGATATTTTAATTTTTTTGTAGTTATTTTTGTTTCTAGCTAAAAAAAGGTTATGTATCATTTTAATACTTCACAGACGATTTTAACTCATTATAAGGATTATTCAAAATGTTGTTTGTGTGTATTTTTAGAAAAACATGGTTACCCCCATTTTCATGAGATTTCGGATAAATAATATTAATTTTTAATCGTAAGTTTCCATTCAATTAAACAAACAAAATTCCCAATGCAGCAAATCAAAGATGTTTTGCTTGAAACCCGTTAAAATTAAAAGTAAACATGAATCTCACTGATTTGATGCAGCGGCGTCTGAAGCGAAAATCCTGATTTTTGTGATGAATTTATGACGTAGTACCTGCTGAATAAATTCCCAGTACAGTCAAGTCCGACTGTAAGGGAATTGGGGGGGCCGGCATTTTTAGTCCCGTTTAGCTGAATTCCCGTTTAACCATGTAAGGGAATTCCCTATAAAGCGAAAGTTATTTACAATTTGAAAAACTGTTTTATTTAGTCAAATAAGATATGTACACCGTTGTTTAGTTATGATTATTGAGATTCAATTAAAAAGTCAGTAATAGCAGCTTGTCTCTTTTTGATTTTATTTTGACGCACACAAAGACTAATGTTATGAAGATTTGAAAAAAATGTGTTCCTCAGTATTTGTCTGCGCTAAAAATAATTGATGAAGTTTCTGTATCATTTCAGTAGCTTCAGATACACTTGAAACTGGCAGGGATTATTCTTCTTCTTCTGTAGTATCTTCGTCAGATTCTTCATCTGATTTGTCACATTCAGTAATGCTACGAACTATTGTTTCCTCCGTCATGTCCTCTTCCGTTAGTAAGTTGTCATCTATTGTAGCAAAATCAGATACAGTAAGCTTTTCAACTGCAGAAGCCTCATTCCTAGTGCTGTGTCCTTTAGGTCTTTAACTTTTGTAATAATTTAATTGATATTTTTGTTCAGTGTCTAACGTGTTTCTTTTCCGCTTAGCCAACATTTTCAATTGCAAACTCAATAAGAACTGAATAATCAATAATCAGTAAAGAATAAGAAATAACAAAAAAAAATGTTATGTGATCTATAAGTAGACGACCTACTTAAATTAACGATAATGTAAATGTTGAGATAAAAGCAGTCTTGTGGTCACATACACAGTCACAATTGAGTACACAGTAAAAAATAAAATAGTATTCTAGAGAGAGATAGGAACTATTTATTTACAACTCGGCTCCGTTTATTACCATTTCCCTTATAAATGACCCTAAAAGGCCTCAAAAGCGTGGAAAACCAGTCCCTTAAATCCGAATTTCCCTTATATCGGTTCCCTTAAATCCGGATAATTTTAACATTGAAAGCATAGCTGGCCAACTAAATATTTTAAATTCGTCCCTTGCAGCCGTTTTCCCTTAAATCAGAATCCCTTATAGTCGGATTTGACAGTATATATTAGCACCTACTATAGTAACACTTCCTTATTATAAACATTTGTACGATTCTAGTTTCAAAACATTCACTATTTTAGCCTTCAGCCTAATGATGAAGGAACAGTGAACACTACGCAAACTAAAATAAAATTTTAAACGGCGTTGAACTGATCTACTGATAAATTTGTTTACTGTAATTTTCCATGTATGCTGACGATGGTCGAAGAAACCACGATGGTTAAATCGATCCAACGTAAACCTGATTTGTTTTTTATAAATTCCAGTTTTTCGTGCTCAGCAGAACGTTTAACATATAAGTCACATTTTTCTAAGCAATGCATTAAAAGCAATCAAATAAAATTATTTAAATAAATAAAATCATTAATTAAAACGTAATGCCAAAAGGCCGGTTAAAGCAGCAGCAATTAAGACAATTATTTAGCACTGGGCCTTAATGATAAGTCATAATGAGATTAACAGTATTTGATGTAATAATATCAATGATTATGAGCACGAAGGTTCTATCTACAAAATGAAAGTTTCCAACTTTCCCACTCACTCGCGGACAGGCCCGAAGAAACTTTTGGAGCCAGCGTAGCTTAGAAAAGATTTTAACAAGAATCTTGTACGATGGGGCTAACAGGTTTAGATATTAACTTGAACAGGTTTATTAGTAAATTTTTAAATACTTGAGAGTGGGGAAATTGTTAGCCACGTGGAACAACGCTGTTGTTACAAAACTCAACAGCAAATCTGTTGAAATCTACAGTAAACCTGTTAAAGCATTTATGTCACCTTATATGTATACTAAACTAGTGGCCCATTACTAAATGTGTTGCATCAGTCCAGTGGTTAAGGCTGGAAGGTACCTATATGACGAAGATTGCGGGCTCGAATCCAACTTTTGGTGTTAATTTTTAATAAATTCATTCAACATGATTAGCTGTTGGTGATTTAACACTGATTTTGGTAAGCCTAATATAACAGGATTATCGGTAAATCTCTAACTGAAATTCCTGTGGACGGCGGTTAACATCTTTTATTATGGATGTCGGAGTAACAGTGAAATCAGCTACAAATTAACAGTAAAGTAGTAAATTCACCCATATTTTTCTAAGCGTGTACCCACTCATATACCGTATACAATCCAAGTCCAAATAGAAATATTGAAATTCAGATGGTCAAGTTAAAAAGCTTTTCAGCTGGGAGGCATGCTATTCCAGTTAGTTAAGTACTAGTTTAAGTTTTAGTCAATGTAAACCACGATGGGGAATTTACGTACGTAGCTGCCCCACTTTTTCTCACATTGTCTATAACATGGAAAACAATAATTTATCATACGTGGAAAGTTATTAGTTTCTTTTCCGGGTCTTTCTCTCACAAACAAAACTAATAAAAGAATCGTCAAAAAATGACGTCATCAAAAAATCCCTATTTAAAGGTGGAACCCTCTGACCCCCTTGTCATTGCGTAAATGGATATCTTTAAAATGGGATGTTATCAGTATCCGAGTAGGCCCTTGACTCTACGGATGACGTCATTTGTGGACGATCTCTAACAAACACAGCTACCTCGAACTTCCTCCTAGAACGTAAAAACAATAAACTTACCTCATACAAATTAATGGTTTTTCTGAGTACTTTTGTAAGATTACGATTACACGTGATTTAGCTTTGGACAATTCCTTGATGGGCATCTGAATGGAACAAAATAAAGCGATTTATGTGTAACCAAAATTAATTAATACGAGATTTATAGCGAATTGTTATTTTACGATTGCTCCGTATCAAAATTAACGTAATGTCTAGAAATAAGAATTATTATATAAGTCATGTCAAAATTAAAGTTACGGACAAACTATTCACTAAAGACTATACTCTTTTCTGTAGAATTTAAACATTATTATGTGATTCTACAGTGTATGTATACAATGACATTAATGAGAAAGAATAAATCTTGAATAATAATAATAATATATCGAATGGAGGTATGAATGTGAATTTAATTGCAGAAAAGTATAATATTGTAATAAAACAAGGGCTAAAGCCCTTGTTTTATGGCAGCCTTAACAGCCAAATTAAGCATTTTGAATTTGCCGCCAAATTTTAGCTTCAATTTACATGTTTTAAATTAAAAGAAGCAATTAATCCGCACAATGTGTTTTTGGTTATTTTATCTATCTTATTTATAATCAACTTCTGTAATACAATCAAAAATTCAAAATTCCAATTTTTGAATTTCCCGCTAACACATTCAATATTGCGTTAACTCAAGATTTCAACCGGTCAGTCAATAAAATAACCCTAAAGTGATATAGTTTTGGAATGGCAACAATTAGGCAAAGGTAATGAACATGGTGTGGAAGCACGATCGTTATTAGTTTTTAAATGGTTTTTAAATAACATAATTGCAAATTTAAAAAAGTCGATGGATTTTGTCGAGTGATATATCATTTGAAAGCTCTTTAAAAATAAGTGGACACCATTTTTTTTGTTTTTTGATTGTGACCCATACAACACATTTTTGGCGGCATTTAAAAATTAAATGACCGTTATTTTGAAAACGTTTTGTTATAATGGAGGCTCGTTCCGTTATTTGAATTCTACTGGTGATTAGCTTTCCAATGATATATGGCTCGATGAAATTGGTCTAGTATTGCAAAATTTTCAATATTCCCTTAAATTATGTAGATAGGTAGGAATAAAATCGAAATAAATAACGATATCTATGTAAGTCATCCGACTGATTTTATGGTGTCCTGTCCACATTGTATGCTGTTCAACTGTTCACACACCACGCATTTCATTATGATATGTTGCCTATAAAAAAGTTTTTAGTGATCCATTCTCTTAAGGTATTAATTTAAAAACTGCTGTCAGGAGACTCGATTATGTTAGTTACATTAAACGAAATTATGATTAGTTTCGAATTATTATTGTCGTAAGTACTTACTTAAGCTACCTAATAGGTTCTTTGGGATTGGGAATTGGGATTTGAATTTTACACGAACATTTTTGTATTGCGTAGGTCGATGTGGATATAGGCTCTACTATTTTTGGTGATGACTTCATTTGGATGGATATAACTTGGATTATGTGACAAGTGAGAAACAAACAACAATAACAGGATTAATAGGAATTAAAGCTGACTCAGTTCCTACGATAGTTTGTTAATTTATATCTAGATAGGTACATAGGTGTATGAGTTTTATAAATATGAGATGAAATTGGGATTAATCCTGCGGTGTAAAGTATGCGACGTGAAAAATGTAAATACGGAGCTCTGGGAGGACAATCTCCCAGATTTGATTTATAAAATAAAACTGAACGGAACACATGATTTTTCAAACGAAACCGGAAAACGGTAATTTGCTTTAATTATATTGTGTAACAACCATTTACTTAACGACATTTTCACTAAACTTAAACGTTAAACTTTTTTACGTGACCCGAAGCTCAATCTTAATACTAATAAATTTTCCAATAACATGGCTCAACAAAATTCAAAACGAAAAATCAAAAGCTTTGCAGTATATTTAAACGTGTGGAGTGGAAATTAATGTGACGTACTTAACTACTTATTTACTGACTACATTTTTTCTGATGCATAACTAATAACTTTTTGGTGGTTGTTAATTATTGCAGTTATGAATTTATTCTTCTGACTTAAAAGATCGTATTCGCCGTAATATTGCTAAAGCATTACGAATGCCTTATATTGAAATGAAAACTTTGATATCGAAATCCAGTCCAAACGAAGTTACGATGTCTTAAATATTTAACACTCCCTTCAGCACAATCCTGGCTCGACCACTAATAAAGACACGACACTCATCCTCAGATTTGTCTTCTGATTCACTCTCGCTCCCATTTTGACCTTGACCTCGGCCCTGATGATCGAAGCCTTGAAGTTGACATCGAAGGTCCCCACCTCTAGCCGAAGACTGTCTTGCAAATAGGACCCTGTCCTTGTCAGCTCCTAATTGCTGAGACCAGTATGGGGTGAGGACAGTGTGGGCCCAGCCCGTGACGGGGTCTTCATTAATCCCATAGAACGGAGCAAAGAATCTTGAGTAAAAGTCAGGATCATTTTCAGATGATTTCGGGGAAGGAGCCCCAATCGTGACGATGACAGCATGCGGAACTCCGATATTGACTTCTTCATCCCCAGTAGGTTCCATTAATTTCACAAAATTGGGTTGAACCTTGGCCAGGGTCTCATGCGGGAGCTCTCCATCCCGTTCTTTGAGTCGGAATAAAATAAATGAGTGTTCCAGAACAATTTGAACATCATCAACGACAGCTGACAGGTTCGAGCCCGTGAAGGAAAAAGCAGGGCCAAGGACACCTTTCGCAAAGTCAGCGAGCCAATAATTCGGTTTCGACTTTGGCTCCAATTCAAGACTAGTAGTTAAGTTAACCGGGAAGTTCAAGGTTATGAATTCATCCTCATCGTCCGCAGGATTTTTAACGAATTTCGAGGCTGGAGACACTTCTGCAGGGAGAATGCCACTAAATTTGGACTGAAATTCGATTTTCTTGATCGCAACCGTCTCGGTTCCGGTTCCATAGTCAGATTTGGATTTTGTCTCTCCGTTTAGAAAGGCTAAGACAGCTTTGGTGGTTGCCACAGTGGCATGACCGCAAATAGGAACTTCATCCACTGGTGTGAACCAACGGATTGTTCTTCGAATCGTACCCGGTTCGGGTTTCTTCTCATTTTTCACTGGACTACTGCTATTCTTGGACCAGTCTAGTGCCACGAATGCGGTTTCGCTCAAATTCATTGTGCTCGCTATTTTCTGCTTAGTTTCATCGCTGATGTCATCCTGTTGGTAAATCAAAAATAATGAAACCATTAATCGATAAATTCATTGCTTAATAATTACATATTGAGTAGGTACTTATCATGCAATATTGAAATAAGTAATTAAACTGAGCTTCAAAACCTGTCGACTATTAAAAATTTAGCGTCGAATTTATTATTAATAAATCTGATTAGTGGTTATTCTGATTAAAATCAACGAATTTTAACTATTACAGTTAGCGTACTAATGACATTTTGAATGATGTAATGTTTTTTTACAGTATAGGTATTTTTATCTTTTATGTAACAAAGTAATAATACTTACATCATACTCGAGGATGCAAACAGCAGCAGGATTCCCCGTGTATGCTTCGTTATTGCCCAGAGTAAATGCTTCCACGATGAAAATTGGAGGTGTTACTGCTGCCATTTTATATTTCTGTCTGAGTAATATCAGCTGAATATCAGTCCGTAAGTATAATATTAGGTTCCTCTGCCTATATACTTATTTTCTTGTTGTACAATTAACTATTAACCGCCGCAAATTAAATAATTTAATAATTTATTACTAATGACATAATTCGTATTCTAGTGTGCGCACTTATTAACGTATTCACTGCCCTGTTGTACTTGTAATTACTGTGCCAATACAACAATTTTTTGCTTTACTTAGGACCGGGAACTGGACTGGCGGCAGAAGAACTGCTGTCTGAATCTACAAACATTAAATGTCAATGTCAGCGTCAATTGGGGCTGGGCTGTTTTCTTGTTAATTGTAATTCTGACTTTGACTTCAAAGTTATCTCTCTCTCAAGAGTATATCAAAATAATGCATAGCTTATACCTAGATAGTTAGTATGTATAATAACCCTATTACCATGTCTATATCATATGGCTAGAAATTATTTTGTCATTTTATCGTTTAGTCTGACGATGAGCGTTCATATGTGTTCTGTCAACGTATCAACGTCAGACACTTATGTACGTAGGTTTATTCAAATGAAAAAGTGAATAATTTTTTTATATTAATATAGGTCATAGGTTTATTAATATTTAAGTACGCTTCTTTTTCCTAGTATTTGAATTGTGAAGGCTTTTAGCAGCTGGAACATGGAACTACGGGCCTGATGTCTGGTTGATGCTACTTATTAATATATTTAATATAAATATTAGTTAGATATGCAAATCCTTTAAGTTCAGTTCTGCCATCGCCGTCCACGACTACTGCCGTTGACGCTGATAATTAAATGAGAGACAGAGCTGCATTCAACTTCAACTATAGTCACATAACGTCAACGTCAACTGACCAGTGAATTGTGGAGTTGGTATTTAATGCAATGTTGATTTAGGTTCTTGAGCAGAGGCGATAAGAAGGAAAAATCTAGAAATTTGTAATTAATATTATTCAGCTCAAACTTGAAAGTCTCAAAAGCAAATGAGACCGAAATGTTCGATCATATCTGCTGCATGTTTTTATCAGGGGCCAATGACCAATGCTAATGTTGGAAAAATAGTAGATATTTAATTATGTATAATTGTAAGTAAATGTTTAGTTTCTAATTATGCAAAAGTGTTGAGCTATGTAAGTAGGTGAGTGGAATCGTGAAGTGGTTATAGTAAAGGCTCACAAATACTGTTATGGTTCGAAAACGACTTGTGTGTATTAACTTGATTGTGATCCGTTTATTTAACTTAGGTATAGATTAGAAGTTTACTTATCAAAATCAAGTCACACTAATTATTCACTAATATTATAAGAATATTTCCAAGTACAGTAAGGAGGATATCGTCTGTGAAGAATCAAAATGACCCATTTCCAATTTAAGCTAACACTAAAATAAGCTATATTAAAGAAAATACTAAACAAGATACTGGTGAATACTTAAATACATAGTTAATTACAAGTTTCAGAAAAGTGCGAAATTTTTTATTTACGTCTTTTATAAAAGCGTCTAATGTTCTATTTACATAATTTTTGAAACCTGTAAAATGTTCTACTTACATCTTTTTAGAAACTGTAAAATGTTCTATTTACACGTTTCAAAAGGTTCAAATTTTTCAATTTGCAAGCTTGTATGGTCCTATTATTATTCTGCTAATTGTATTTGTAGATAGTGAATTTGGTATTTAGCTAAAAATGGATTGGGGTCACTTTGATTCTTCACTGTCGATATCTGCAGTTTCCTTTGCACTATTTAACATGTGTTTGATATATGCATTAATATGTGGTTGAATATTTGCGTAGGTTAGGTTAGGTGGGGAAAATTAAATAATATTAAAGCCAAATGCACGTATATGCATTCTTATTAATCTTCTAATGAGATGTAATCTCTGTAAGTCTTGCCTTGTTATTGTTACCCCTCTGAATTAGTTTTCCTTGTTAATAAATATGTAAACATAACCATGCTCACTTTTACTAGTCACAGTTACCCACTTTGGCTATGTAACTTTGGACAGTTTAAAAACTTGCGAACAGTATACTACTCTTAAGCATACTGTGTAAAATGTATTTCCATTCTGTTTTGGTCAGTCTCAGCCTTCTACTCTGTTAAGTTTTAAACAGTTCAAAAGTGACGTAATAAAATTATTTGAAATCCGCTTTTAAGTATGATCAAAATGCTACTTCTGTATTAATTAACTAATATGTAGCTAAGAACCAGAACGACTTAATAATTTTGTTGCATGTAATTTGCGCATCAATTTAAGTAAAATCAAAAACGTATATTTTTTACTTGTACCCAAATGTAATATCGCAACGCAGTGTGTAAACAACGCAGAAAAATTATGTTTATAATGTTTATATAGAAAAAGACAAACTGCAATATATTTTTTTTTGTAATAAAACGAGAGCGATTTCATTTATTTGTATAAATTGAAAGCGATGCTAAATAATGTAATAATTTAAAAATTATAAAAATAGTTTAAAAAGAATAAATATTATTTTTGTAAAAGACAATATGTACTAACTTGGATAGGCATAGGCATTAATTTGGAATGACAGTGAAGGCGTCTAGTCAGACTTGTAGGGTCTGTACCAGGCGCCTTCGCTAATAATTGTAGGCATTTATTATTTGCGGATTTGTGCTGGATGGCGTCAAAGCTTAACTTTACTCAATACTTTTAACCGGTACCGGTTCGTCACTTGTGGTCTAGAAACTGACACATTTTTATCAAAATAAAAACAATTTAGCAAATCTAATACATAATTGTTTCTAGCAGTAGAACTCTAATTTAATTCTAATTAAATCCAATTCTACCAATGCCCCAGACCCGCCAACTATTACAGACCAGTCTACTATTACACGCTCCCGTCTATTCGTACACGAAATACAGTACCTACGTATTTTTTTCAAATATTATCGCCGTGATTAAACTAATAAAAGAATTCGGTAGTATCAAAAATTGGAGGTTCACTGTTCTGATTTTTAGGTTATATAAAGTTTATATTAGGTTTTCCTAGGAATTACGTTCACATTTTCACATTGATTTAAATTCATTTTTTATTACCACAGAAGTTAAGTTTCGTCAACCAGTGATGATTGCGATTACTGATTACAATGCAAATTAATTTTTGTATTTTGTCAAATGATAAATTCCTGAAACATCCGTTTTAAGATCCGAGAATTTCTTACACAAAAGGTTGAGCTTTAGATAAGAAGTAATTAGTACACTTTTACACTTGTGAATTACTTGCCGCTCCATTTATTACTGACGTTCACCCGTGTTTCTTCATAAAATAGGAATTTCTTCGTCGGATGATGATGATGATGATGATGACACCAAATCGACCAGAACTGGAGCTTCTCGGACTGGGGCTGGTCGAATAAATTGAAAATTTTCAAGAAGACGAACGTCATCATCAGTTTGAAGGTGAGCACTGTGAGAAGGGTTCTGAAAACGAATGGTTTCTACAACTCTGTTACGAAGCTCAAGGCGTTGAATGAAAATTCGTACTTGGGGCATGATAGAGTCAATACTTTCACTTAGCCTTGGCCTTTCCCCTTCCCCTTCCCCTATGGTAGAAGAGTTATTTTGAGGCGACACAGCATTCGGATTAGAAGGACAGGAATTAGTGTGACTGGCGTAGTCCAACAGTTTGATGATTTCAGAGCACCCAGCAGACTGACACGGGACAGAGCAGCTGCTCAAAATATTTTCAATGGAATGATTTCGTCCTGAGCTGAACGGTTCTCGACAGAAGCCGCAACGCAACATTTTCGAGGAACACTTTCCACAAGTACTATGACCTGCTACACAAAGACGGACCGGGGGTGTCATGACTTCTGCGCAAATCTGACATTCAAGAGAGCTCAGGAACTGACCGGTGACAAATGTTCCAGTTGGGGTTGATACAGCTCCAGCTCCAGTTCCAGTTCCAGCGACTGATGATTCCGATAATTCCGAGGAGACCACGGCAGCAGTCTCGCTAGTGCTCACGTTTCTCCTAATTTGTCAAAACGAGCACGATAAAAGCATGAGATTGTGATTATTTACAGGTAGTAATGAGAGTGCACAATGTTTTTAACATGTATTATTGTGAAAACTCATAAAGACACATAAATCTGTTAAAAACAAATTTTTATTTTACAGGTGGATGTCTCCGAAAAATTGTATTATTAAATTCCTCACATCCTGATTGAATTGATTTCGAATTTAGTGAATAAGAGAGACGGAGTGACAAAATTAAGGAATTTATAAACAACCCAGTAGGTATGCCATTCCATTTCCCTTCATTTCATAGTTTCAACTGAACATGCCTTGCTGAACATGAAGTTAATATGAATATTTCTAATTCAAATGCCGAACTACTTAGTAAGATAAAATACTTTTAATACTTAATAACACCAAGCCAGGTCAAAAAACACTGTCAGGTCAGTCAGAAAACTGATAACTGAAACTAACATATTGATAATAAAATAATCCTAACCTTGTTGAACTCCTTGAAGCACCGGCAAGGGAGCTTTCCCGACGACTTCGAGTGCACCTTGAGGTTGCGGAAAGTTTGACCTTTTTCTTCTGCTGACCTCCCATCTTTCCCTAATAAACTGATGATAAGTTCCCAAGTAAGTTCAATTAAGTCGAATGGTCGATGGTGGGGAACGTGGCTTGTACGGAGAACGAATTACCTATTAAATAATAAATATCATACAGGCATTAATTATTTCACCTCAAACTTGTATTTTTGCTATCTATACTTTGCGAATTTAGTTCAACTTCCAATTTCGATCCATGAGCTAAAAAGTTTCCTTTCATAATAATATAACTTTCTTTTAGTTTAACAATGGAATATGCTTATTAACCGTTGACCGTGATCATCTACAGTCAACTGCCGCTTATTATTACACCATTAATTTCATACTTATTAAGTAAGGGAGTACGATCAACGATATTAAAACCTATTACCCACCTTTGACCTTGACAACTATTCGTTACTAATTTGTAACTATGAACTACTTAGGTGGATCTACGACCTACGACCAACGACTACCTCGACAAGGTAACGGGGGACTCGACTCCAACAAGTTCAACTTAAAAATACTAAATAGTAAAAATATTAACTCACTAGTCAGCAGCTACCAACAAAACGAACGATAGAACAGAGGTCAAATTAAACCCAGTGATGTTTTTTCAAGAGTTAATGGTAGATCACAATCGAAGAGATTCTCATAATATTCTGATTAGACGCCACTAATGGAATGTAAAACAAGCTTAAAGATAATGAACGTACAGAGCAATAACTTATACAAACGCAGTTAAAAATATCTTTTTTGAATCAAATCGGAGCAATTTTGAATGTTCACCATCACTCATTCAGTCGAAGAAGAGATGAAGACGAAGTGATATTCATGCCGATGCCGAAACAGAACCGAAAAGATTTTAAACTTTCACGGGGACGGCCACAAGTAATGTTATCGGATACATACACTTTTTTGAAAGACCCACCCTTCCCAAGAATTGTATGGATTGATTAGGATGACAGACTTTTTAACATTGCCATAAAAGGGAGAGGGGCGACTAGGATTTGCCCACGAATCACTTGCATCATTTGTGAAGAACCCCAACACCGTCTTTAAGCGCGCGTAGTCGACGAAATTTTAAAATGAAACGTATTTAAAAGTAAAATCAATCATCAATGCAATGGCCGGATACAAATGACGTCATTCAACTATAACATATTTTGGGACCCCTCCACCCTTGGCGTCACACTGTAATAATGCTGTGTAATGACTTGATGAACCTCTCAAATATATTCAACTTTAGTAGCTAAGTAACTAATTACATCTTAACAAAATTAAAACTGATGGGCTGCATAAGCATGGGCCTTACCTTAAAAAAGTTAGTTCGAAATCATAAGGAATAAGAAATCTATTAAAACTGTTGCATTAGTGCTAACTATGTCTATTTGTTTTCTTGACATGCTTTAAAAAAGCAGAAAGCATAGTAATGAGAGAGAGCACTATCTACTAACAAAATTAAAATGTCAAGATCCTAAAAGCATGGAAATTGGGCAAATAGAGCTTTTTGTAGTTTTCAAAATACATAAAATAGAAAATTTTTAAATTTGGCGTGCCTGTTAAGGATACCATTATGTGACGGCTATAGTTGTCTTGTTTAGTTTATTATTTTAGTCATTATTACTTACATAAATTAAAATAATTAATTTAGAAAACTTTTTATCAATCGAATTTTTTTTAACTTAGCAAACTGATTTCTGCTTTACTGCTATTCTACTGCGTATGAGACCTATGCACTTTCTACATACAGGCGATTTTACGATTTTTTCTGTATTTCCTTAAAATACGTTTGTAGTTTTGTATTGTAGTAGTGGATGTAGATTTTATTTTTTATTTTTGTATTAACAAAAATTCATATACTTTTTAGTTTTAGTTACTAGTCTTTAGCAGTAAAACCAGTAAATATACGCACGTAAGTTTTGGTTTACGATTTGCGTTAACAGTTAAAATCAAATTTCAAAATCGAAATTGAAAACTGAAATTATAAAATAAAAATTCAGTCGTGGATACATCAGAAATTTCATAATGTCAGAAGAAATCACTCAGCAAAATCAAAATAATGATCAAGCCAACAACAACAGTCAAGTTATGGAGTCATTATTTAAACAGCATGAGCCTTTCAAAAGTCAGCATTTTCAGCCAGCACATTCAGATGGACGTGTTCTACAACAAAATGAGAGAACTGATCCGGATGCCGGTACAGGGGACATGGGTCAAGATTTAAAAATAATCTCGTTGAAATTTAAGCACGAAAGTGTGGAAAATGTGAATTTAATGACGATGCCCATAAATAATAATGGTCTCAGCTCAAAACAAAATTCAAGAACAGTTCTCAAACTAAGCCCTGCCATGCACAGCATTGCCATTCCAAAATTGAGTTGGTCCGACCTCAACATTTTGTGTAAAGTTAGACCGGGAATTTCAAATAATAGAGCGCTACTAGTAGATTTAGAGTCAAAATCAAATGGATTAAAATCAAAAGCAACTTTAAGTCATTTAAGCATATCTGACACTATTAGTCAAAACAAAAATGACTCGTCCAACCGTTTCGACATAAATCAAAACGAACGTCGTCAACAAGAATTTTTGTCTGATTCATCAAATAATTTAAGTTGGAATAAAGGTTCAAATTTTGAATTTGTTGGCAGGCAAGAAAAAGAGGAGGAAGGCGGGAAAAAACACTTTTTATTTGATTTTGATGTTGTAGCTCAACTCAATTCACAGGATTCGGATTCTATTGACTCCTTCATCAGTGGACGAGACTCCTACAAAAAAGATACTTTGGCTCCCAAATCCTCCATGTCATCCCAATACCTTTCATCTTCATCTTCTTTTTTTGGGTCTGGTAGCAGCGGAACCGGAAACGGATTTAAGGGAGTCGGATCCGGTTCCGATTTTGGGAAAGAGATTTCCACCAATAATGGCACTAATGGCAGAAATTTTTCAGATTTCAATTTTTTAAATTCTAATAATTCTTCACGTATATCTCGAACGGTCACGTCGTCAACAGGTTCGATTTCATAAATTAATAAAAATTGCTTAATTGAGTCGTCTACTTGGCTATTGCAAATAAAGAATTTTTAATAATAATGTGATGTTCTGTTCATGGTGGAAGTTGACTGCAATCAAGTACAATACAATTAATATTATAAATTTTGTTTTTGAAATCAAAGATAATTTAAAAGTTCAGCGATCCTCAAGCGCTAGCGCCCAGGCTCATCCCCCTTTGTATTCAAGTAATAGAAGAAAATCAGTTCTTTCAGAAATCATGTCGTGAACTCCAATAGAATTTCGAATAGTAAATTACACAGTAAAAATGTATCGAAGGAATCCTACAGAAAATATTGGAACAGCCGCAGTAATCAGTAAAGGCAAAGTTAAGGATGCACTGGATGCATACGGGAAAACAGAAAAGCAGAAAAAAATGAATTATTTTAGTGCATCTTATATAACTATACTTACAGAAATGTTAAATAAAATAATTATCTTCCTAAATTACTCAAAACAATAAAAATAATAACATATAAAAGACTGAGAATAAATCAAGATTGTTACATAATTTTAATTTTCTTTCAATCGCAATTTACTTGATATTTATAAAAATTTACTTTCTCTCTCTTATTAAATCAATTAATCACTGACTTTTGAAATGAAATGAAATTTCGTCGCAAACTAAAAACTTAACAATGGTGGCTGCTAGTTTTTGGTTGTATACTTGAGCCTTGCAGACGTCGACGGCCATACCTAAAATCAAATCAGAATCGAAATTTTAAAAAAAAAGTATTAAACCAAACCTCTATACCTGGCTGTCTCTGCCAACTAACAGTCAAAACTGTAAAGATGCAGATTTAATTTTTAATGGATTAAATAAATGGGTACCAGTAGTTTTGCTAATGAAGTCCAGCTACTTATTTGTTTTGGAGTAAACATCCGGTTTCCCTTCCCTTCCACAACCCTCGCCTCGCCCCAAGAAGTGACGCCAATATGGCGCAGTATTTCCCGTTAGCGTCCAGAGAGTCTATTCTTCCGCCTGGAAATTTCAATTCAAAATTTACATACTTAAACATAGTCTGCCAAGAACCAAAATGACCCATATCCATTTGTAGCTAAAAACAATATCCACTATCTACAAAAATATTTAAATATGTCTCGAAATCATTTAAACAGAACATTTTGATTTTACACTTTTCAAAAACATGTAAATAGAACACTTTCCACTTTTATAAAACATGTAAATAGAACATTTTGCACTTTTCTGAATCACGTAAAAAGAACATTTTGCACTTTTCTAAAACATGGAAATAGAACATTTTACACTTTTCAAAAACGTGTAAACAGAACATTTAACGCTTTTCAAAAACATGGAAATAGGAAATTTCAAACTTTTCAAAAACTCATAACTAAAATTTTACGCATGTTTCTCATTTTTTTTTATGACATAGCTCATTTTGATTCCACCTTAAATTGGATATGGGCCATTTTGGTTCTTTACAGACGATTTTCACTGTTGGAAATTCAAACTGTTTACTTTACAAGTCACATCACAGGTAGAGGTAGAACAATGTACCTAGGTAAAACAAAATGTAATAAATGTGTTATTTCGAATTGCCTATATGTATGAAAAATTAATACGGGACTTTAAATTTATTTATTCAAACATTTTATATCGTCGCCAGCTGCACAGTGTGTCTTATCTTTTTTAAAGTCCAATAACTCAGCAGAGACATTTTTTTGTATAAATATATGTATTTAGCAAAGCAATAAAAACGGTATCTTGTGATATTAAAACTTTAATTATATTGCTTCTCATTGCTTTTAATTAAAATTAAACTTTTCCTTGTGTAAAAACCATCTGTTTCAATTCTTCTACTTCAATAATTGTTTTTGACTTTAAACCACAATACGTCTATATTAACATTGACACAATCAATTAATTATGCATGAGATGCCTCATATGCGCCTGTCAAACTTTGTAAACATGTGTATTGTCGGTGAAGAATCAAAATGACCCGTTTCCGCTTCAACCCAGAGTCCAAATGAGTTATGTGACAATAAATACTAAATGGGATAGATGCAAACAAATGTTAGTTATGAGTTTTTGAAAATTCGAAAATGTTCCATTTAGACGTTTTTGAAAGGTGCACAATGTTCCATTTAGAAATTTTTGAAAATTGCAAAATGTTCCATTTAGACGTTTTTGAAAGGTGCACAATGTTCCATTTAGAAATTTTTGAAAATTACAAAACGTTCCATTCAGACATTTTTGAAAAGCGCGAAACTTTTCAATTTAGACATTTTTGAAAGATGCAAAACGTTCGATTTAGGCGTTTTTGAAGGTTGCACAATGTTCCATTTAGACATTTTTGAAAAGCGCAAAACGTTTTTATTTAGACAATTTTGAAAATTACAAAACGTTCCATTTACACGATTTTAAAAATTGCAAGACATTTCATTTAGACATTTTCAAAAAGAGCAAAACGTTTCTATTTAGACGTTTTTGAAAGATGCAAAACGTGCGATTTAGGCGCTTTTGAAAGGTAAAATTTTCCATTTTAGACATTTTTGAAAAGCAGAAAACCTTCCATTTAGACGTTTTTAAAAAGTACAAAACGTTCTATTTACATTTGAGGACTTTGTTATCAAAACGCGTTAAGTCCATGTTGCCCAACTTTACAGGAACCGCAAATTTTGATAATCATGTGAAAACGTGAATATTTTTTCGAAATTTTTTCTTCAGTAACTGCATACTACCAGGTGTATTTGTAGCCAAAATAACTCAAATCTGACGCAGCGTCGTAATTTTTTAAAAATGATTCAAAATTTTGAAATCTTGGACTTAACGTGTTTTGCCAAAAAACCCATAAGAAACAATGCAAAAAATTAACGTTTTGAATTATATTGAATTGCATGCTAATTTATTATTGTAAAATTGAAGTATAAATTGTACACTTCAATAACATGTAAATAGAACATTATGCAATTTTCAAAAACATGTACATAGAACATTTTGCACTTTTTAAAAACATGTAAATACAACAGTAAGCATTAAGTAAAACAATCCTGCATTCCAATGTTAAATTTTCGAGTGCAAATCTACTACTCCTTAAAGAAGTTGTTTGCTAAGGGATTGTCCACAAATGACGTCATAGAAAAGTATTCATTTTTAAAACCATGTTCCCCCCTGTCACCAGATTAATCATATTGCGTAAATGACTATCCCTAGCATAGGATTGCCAAGTAGACCCATTGAACCTATCAATGAGGTCATTTGTGAACGACCCCTTACGTTTTTCTTTCCTTCATAAGAAACGCGACTGTTCTTTTGTACAATTTCTTAATTACTTTGTAAACCATGCCTTCTGTATTATTAAAACAGCAGAGCTTCCAAATGTACCAAACAAATTGAAATTTAGTTTGCATATCGATCTGTTAAGGATCGTCCGTAAATGACGTTTTCGGTAGGGTATGTGAATCTAGTCATGTAGTAATGATATGTCATGCCGTGGGAAAGATAACAGATGAACGCAATGTTAAAGTGATGACATGGCGATGGATTAGCCTTAAAAAGTGAAAATTTGTGGGACGTCATTTAAGGACCATCCCCTACAAATAGTACACGTGAATTGATGTTAAAGCGAATAAATTTCGTTTCATTACAAGAAGCAGTTTTGGGAAAATAAGGATTTTTTTTATAAGAATCAGTTGTTTTTATTGGGTTTAGTGGACTTAACGTGTTTTGCCAACAAACGACTAATGGACTTAACGCGTTTTGCCAGAAAACGGTTTTTGAGCGAATTATTTAAAATAGTTCCAGTGACCTTTGACCCGTAATATTGCACGGTGTGAATTATATGTACTTAGTCGTTCTTAAACACCAACAATCTCAATTTCTGAAAAAATGGACTTAACGCGTTTTGCTAGCAAACTCCTCATTTTTTGAGAGTGCAAAGTGTCATATTTGCTTTCTTTTGTGATCAAGGTAGATTTGTTTTTTTTATATATATAGTGCTTTCTTATATTTAGCTTAAAATGGATATGGGTCATTTTGGTTCTTCAATAACGATATGCAGTGTGTAGCAGGCTGTGCTGTGTATAGTATAGCAGAGTCTTGACGATGCTGCTGACGGGTTCGCTTTTTGAGGTTGTAACTTATAATTAACCATTATTTTTTATTAACTTAAATTATATTGTCTGTTTCGCCATTGCAAATAATAATATTAAATAATGCAATTTCCTATGTCAGAAACTTGCGTAAATGGGATGTTCCATAATTGATGTCACCCCAATTACCACTTATCACCCTTTTAGGGCCCATACACACTCCCACTTGCAATCACTTTATTATTGCGTAACGGTTATATTATGTCTTTAGCATAGCATTTGTCGTCAATACCTGAGTAGACCCATTGGCGCTGACCTAATTTATGGACGATCCCAAAGTAAAATTACAACGACTATGTTTCAAAAATACAATAATAATACAAGTCAATGCCATAAAACTAAGAAGACTACAAACCAAATTTAAAATCGATACCAACTAACAATCCACTTTATTATTGCAGCATTGATTTAATTTTTTTAATCACAACTAAAAGTAATAAATTGATAACGAATGGTGACTGCACCCACTGCGGTTAGTTACATACTTAAGCCTTGCAAACGGCTCCACCTAATCAAATCAGAATCAAAATTTTAAAAAAAAGTATTAAAACCAAATCTCTATAGCTGTAGTGCGTTGTTGTCAACTGTCAAAATTGTAAAGATACGGAGATTTAATTTGGAATGAATTAAATAAATATTGTTACCAGTAGTTTGGTCAATAAAGTCCATGTACTGATTAGTTTTACAGTAAGCGCCCGGTTTCCCTTCTCTTGCACAGCCCTCGCCGAAAGAAGTGATCCCAATGGCGTAGTATTTCCCACCGTCCAGCAAGTCTATGCTTCCGCCTGAAAATTCCAATTCGAAATTGATATTCATTAATATCGTCTGTGAAGAACCAAAATGACCCATATCCATTTTTAGCTAAAAACAATGTCCACTATCTACAAACATATTGAAACATGTCTTGAAAAAATGTCAATAGAATATTTTGCACTTTTAAAAACTATGTAAATAGAACATTTTACACTTTTCAAAAACACGTAAATAGAACATTGAGCACATTTTTAAAAACATGCAAATAGAACATTTTACACATTTTCAAAAACATGGAAATAGAACATTTTACACCTTTTCAAAAACATGGAAATAGAACATTTCATACCTTTTCAAAAACATGGAATTAAAACATTTTGCACTTTTAAAAAACTCTTAATTAACATGTTACGCATGTTTCTCGTTTTGTTTCTATGACATAGCTCGATTTAATTCTAGCGTAAATTGGATATGGGTCATTTTGGTTCTTCACAGGCGATATGTCAACCAGTGCAGTAGTAGATGGAAGGTGACCTTTCGGGTTTGTAGTTTCGTAAAATTAAATGTGGGATTTAACGAAATAATGAGCACAGACCAGAGTCTCCTTGACAGGTGTCCTTCCCCTTCTGGTAAGTGCAGATCATGTTGTTGGTAACTTTCATATATTTTCCACACTGAGCCGTGGTGAGGACGGGGAGGTCAACTTTTCGTAGGATGTCAGGTGTCGTTTTCGCCCCTTCCTTCTCTGTTCCCCAGCCAGAGGCAGTCACAGTTTTCCCCCCGAATTGTTCACTCTTCCCGAATTTGTATGGTAAACATACTGGACTAATCTGCACACGGGGAGTTCAAAAATAAATTCAGTGATTTCTAAATTGTACATGTGAGTTGAGTAATGCGAATCAAAATTGTAAATACATAGGTAAGTATTTAGGAATACTATGACTTGTCTCACGTATTTGTTAAACGTCACAGCGGAAGAGAGTTCCAAGACAGAAATATCTATTAAAAATTTTAATGCATGAAAACACAGAATATATGTACATGTACAAATTCTAAAATTCATTTACGTACCATTATCGAAGGTCCGGGTGTTGTACTGAGGATGCTGATTCACTTTCTTTACTGTAACAATTTCATTCTGAGACTCGCTGCCGGAAGCTAAATCGTGGTCGCCTAGTAAAATTAAACAATAATTTTTAAAAAAAAATCATATTTAATAGAAATACATTTTCACTATCGTAAAAATTTGATTTTACGAATTTACCCATGTCCACATAAATCTGCCTTCCCTTCACGGCATTCGTGCAATGGGCAGCTGTCAAAATATGTGAGTTGCTTATGACGGAGCAGCCACAGAAAAATGAAAGACTACCCTCTGAATTCTTATACAAGAGATTGCAGCGCCAAGGGAATTCATTCACATCTGCCGCCACACCCCCCACAATTTTGTCCTCTATGTCACTTTTCTACAAAAAAAGGCTGCTTGTTTTAAATGGACTTTTATTTTATTTAATGTAAAAAAAAGAAATCTGAAAAAAAGTGCTTTATTTACCTTTGACTGTCTCGTTCCACAAACACAGTTTTGCTTTGGTTGAATGTCGCTCTTATTTCCAAGTCCATCGTTGTTTCTGGGCTGAATATCGGACACTGAAACAATGTCTAATCCTGCAGCAATTTGACGAGTGCTAATAATTAAGGCTGTAATAAAACCTAAAATACTAAGCACAAACGCATAATTATGAGTCTGCATTTTTTATAAACATTATTAGAGATGTTTCCCTGAATTTAAATTTTCAAATGTGACCTGGATTTTAGCAAAGATGTAGTTTTTATGCAAAAATTTAAGAACGTCAATTGCACTTGTTTTTCGACAGTTTGGCCTTGGTACGGTAACGGTTCACCTCACAGCACAGATAGAAGTCGTAGAAGTAGAACAATAGGCTATGTTCAAACAAGATGCTTGACGTCCACACTTGTGCTGTGGAGTGACGTCTATTTTAATTTTCGAATTTGGGATGCATTGTGAATTACTGTATGATTTATGATCTACATTTCAAATTTAATTAATGATGTGGGCTATAGCAACTGTGTTTTTGATGACGATCGTCACAGTGAAACAATGGTAATGTTCTGTTTGCATAATCTGTTTTTCTTCGGCACGCTTCTCCATATTTTCCAGGGCCGGATAATGCGGCGAGCGCAGGCAGCCCCCGCTGCTTGGATTTTCAAAAAACATGTAAATAGAACATTTTGCCCTTTTCAAAAATATGTAAAATAAAATTTTTTGACTTTTCAAAAACATGCAAAATACGTTTTTTTGTACATTTCCAAAACATGGAAATAAAACATTTTCCACTTTTTTAAAAGCACGTAAATAGAACATTGAACACTTTTCTGAATCAAGTAAAAAGAATATTTTACACTTTTCCTAAACATGTAATTACAACATTTTGCTTTACCAAAGCAAACCACCAATAAAATCAAAATGGTGGTTTTTTGTATGGAAACAAATTGCTGCCTAAAAGGAATTCCTTTGTCCGGCCCTGATATTTTCTAATTATGTAACTAACGATAACATGTTCCCGGATTTTGAGTTAAAAATGAAGCCGATCGTTCAATAATTTATGTTAATTATTTCCACTGTGTGTGTTTTGCCTTCGTCATGTCGTCATTTACTTATTGAGTAGAGTTTAATTTTGGAAGCTTTTAGGAGTCGACTTAAATACCATTCTTAGTCTGCGTGCCTTAATTGAAAACGTAATGCTTTTAGTGTAGAGTAATTAATTATTGTTATTGTTTTGTACAAAAATGAAATGCCCACAGATTTGGGAATGATGATAACGTATTTATAGCGTTAAACTAGTGGATTGCTCTTGGGTATACTAAGTCTAAAGTGCAACGATTTGATGAGTGATAATGAGTGAGCTGACAAATGACAGAGTTCGAATTGCAAAAGGCGAATTTATAAGTTTATTGGTTCACTGATAGGAGTTAGTAAAGTACAAGATCTCTGTTAGAGATGAGTATCAGAAGTGACTTTCTCTAAGTCTGGTTAGTCCAAATTACAACTTTTGTTTACAACTTTTGATATGCTTAATTAGTAATACTGTTTTCGGCCCAAGGACCCTGTTCACATCCGTTCCAAACGTTGCGAATGTCACGATCATCTAAAACTATCCGCTGACCGCTGACTTACTCTAGTGGCTCATCTAATGAACACATAGTTGGCACATTCCTAAAATTACAATGTCATTACCAATTTACATACCGGTGACCCAGCACCTAAATCTAGCTGTGCTCCGCACATTACAACAATAGATATATTCTAGAAAAAATACAATTTAAAAAATAAACTTTTTATTCTTTATTTGAATTGATTATTGTGTAGTACATACTGTTGAAATAATTTGTGTATTTTGGTTTGGGTTTTCTAATGGCGGTTCGTGGTACTCGTCAAAAGTTGTTTCGATTCAAGCAGAACTCGAAGCTTGTGTGCGGACTCCTATAAAATAATATGTAGCTTCAAAATGTCAGCCCAAGGGCGTGGGTCATTATCATTTCTTGAATATGAAATGAACACTAAGCAAATACTATGACTCACTTCATGTCCTTCAAAAGGCAAGTGTAGAGTTTCGAATCGGAATCGGAAATAATTTTCGCCGTGTTTAACTTCCCGACTCCGAATTAATTACATATCGTAATCGTGATATGGCGAGTGAAGAATTAAAATTACCCTTATTCATTTTATGTTAAAAACGAAGTGCACTGCCTAAAAAAAATAGCATAATCCTAGAAACATGTACATTGAACATTTTGGAATTTTGTAAAACATTTAAATTTAGCAATTTGCACTTTCTAAACACATGTAAATAAAATATTTTGCACTTTTCAAAAACATGCAAAAGTAGAGCATTTTGCACTTTCTTAAACCATGTAAATCGAAGATTTTGCACTTTCTAAAAGCATGGAAATAGAACATTTTGTACTTTTCTGGAAACATGTAAATAGAAATATTTCAAATATTTGCACTTTTCAAAAACATGCAAGTAGAGCATTTTGCATTCTGTAAAAACATGGAAATAGAAAATTTTGCACTTTTCTAGAAACATGTAAATAGAACACTTTGCACTTTTTAAAAGCATGCAAGTAGCACATTTTGAACCTTTTAAAAACTCGTAAAAAATATTTCAGGCATCTAAAATATTATTTATTAGTGATTTTTAAAATAGCTCACTTTAATTCTATAGCTTAAATTCGATATGAACCATTTTGATTCTTCACTCATAGCATTAACTGTATTGGTTAAGTATATACATACATATATCAGTATATGCTATGAAATAGTAATAGCAATAGTAGTGGAAATTTGTTTGTATATTAATGTACCGTAAAGCGTCTAACAACTCCCGGGGGGAGCTACATCAAACTTGGATTTGGCTTTAGACCCGGGAGTTATTGGAAATAAAAGTAAAAAAATCCGCTTCATCAGTTGATTCAATACTAAAGATCCTGAAAGTTATTAGGGACTTCCGGGAGTTATTAGAAGCTTTACGGTACATAATATTTCCTGTGTACAGGTGAAATACTTACTATCACATATCGTCAGTGAAGAAACAAAATGTCCCATATCCATATTTAGCTAAAAACAACATCAACTATCTACAAAAATATTCAAATATATCTTGAGAGCACTTAAATAGAACATTTTACACTTTTCAAACACATTAAATTAGAACATTTTGCACTTTTCAAAAATACGTAAATATAGCATTTTGCACCCTTTTCGAAAACATGGAATTAGAACATTTTGCACCCTTTCGAAAACATGGAATTAGAACATTTTACACTTTTCAAATACATGGAATTAGAAAATCTTACACCTTTCAAAAACATGTAAATAGAACATTTTACACTTTTCAAAAACATACAAATAGAACATTTTAAACTTTTCAAAAACTCCTAATTAACATTTTGCGGATGTTTCTTATTTTGTTTTTATGACATAACTCATTTTGATAGTAGCTTAAATTGGATATGGGTCATTTTGGTTCTTCACTGGCGATATCTTATACCATTTTAATGAAGCATAATAATTATTAGTTTGCCTATACTTATACCTACATGTACATACATACACCTGATCTATAAAATCATTAAAATAGTAAAATATAAAATGTATTAAGTTTCAAGGAAGTGTGCTACGTAACTATAAGCATCACCCTTGTGCACTTTATTCATTTTAATGCTAAATAATGATGGTGTCATTAGTGTATTATTACTTACCGCTTGCTTGGCATTACCAAAAATCAATGACTGTAAACTCTTATTTGTATAAAGCCACCATTATTTCTATTTGCTTTGTAATCCGATTTCCACTTTAAATAAGATCAATATAGGTAAGTGCTTAAGTTTGTATAGTAACTCAGCATATTGTACAAGGCATTAGGGATCGTCCATAAGTTATGTCATGGGTAGGCTCAATGGGGCGACTTGAATATTCATGACGCTCCTCCATCCTAAAGATATCCATTTACGTAATGGTTAAGCTGATTACAGGGGAGGTCATAAGGTACTGAAAATAGAGACTTGTCGGTGACGTCATTTGTGGACGATCCTTCATGTTTTTTATTATTTTGTATTTATTTATATTATATACAGTGTAAAATTTAAATCGATTTTATTTCTTTTTTTTTCCTTTATTTGGGCTTACCTCTCAAGCCCAAAGAAACTGACACTGACACGTAGTCTTTCCAAGTTTGAGCAGCCATTTTTATTATACGTTCTTTGTAGACGCGGAGGCTTATTTTACATAGGAAATGATATTATTTTTTTGTTAGTTTTGGGAACAGAATCAGTAATATTTCTTCGTCCAAATTACGTCTCAAAAAATATCAGAATTTTTGATCTTTTGAATCTTCAAATTAATTTAATAGCAAAGAGGGAACAAGGAACAAGGAACAAAGGAGTTAATTATGGCCGTGGGAACTTGTCACCGAGTCATTAATGTCATTATCTCAATGGTAAATTACAGTCTACAAAAATTAGCTCGTTTATTTGGCTCACGAAATCAATTAATTCTAAGAATAAATGAGTTTAAATTGGAATTGGAATTTTGCGCTCTACTTACATATTATAACCATTGCAGATTTTCGGAGCAGGCGTGATGACTTCGTCTATAATTGCGCTGGGGGAAGCTCCTGGAACTAAATATGACAACTCAAGTTGGGATGGAATCACCATTACTGCCATCACCATTTGTACCATTCAGGTGGTCAGCAATATACCTTATGTGATGGTGGGGAAGCGCAGTCGGACTCAAACTGTAAGTAGCGGGACATTTTAAAATCAACCGAAACCGCTATTAACTTTTGTAATAGCTAATGCGGTAGTTTTCCACAACCGGCTTACCGGTTATGGTATAAAAATAAGGGAAAAAACAATGCCGCCTGCGAAATTTGATCGCTTGACCATCCTTGTAGCGAGGAGGTACTCTAACCCCTGACCTATCTCGCCAATGTAGTGAAATTTTCGGCAAAGTCCGGTTGTGGAAAATTTTAAGTGCGTGTAGATGTCATAATATATTTTTTGAATTTGAATGTAATTTGATAGCTTGGGATCTACACTGACAACATGTGGAAATTCTGTCAGCTCCTCTCCTCATTGACGAGCTTTATTTTATTCTTCTTGACCTTTTACTTGGATGACCTCCAGTCAGCGGATCTCCGGACGAACTTCTGGACACAATTCAAATTTGATGTGGATCCCAAGTATGACAAAGCGTACATGGAGGCTCTGGTCGTCTTTACAGACTTTGTAAGCTCTAATTTCCTCGCCACTCTGGGCGTCGTTTGCTACCCGAAAGTGTCCCAACTCTGGAACCGAACTGGACCGGATGCCCCCATTCAAATGTCTATTTCCAGCGCTTAGTGTCCTGTTTCATCGTGTTTTGGGAAATTTTGAATTAATTTAAGAGTCTCTGTCATACAATATATTTTTTCTCGTTAAATATGTTGGTATTTTTCATTAGACTTCATTTACATGCGTTTGTAAAATCCAAATCTTAAATATATGTAGATTCTTTATCTGTATAATATATGCGATGCTCCTTTAGTTTAGGAATCCCGCTTAGCTGCACTCTCCCTATGATGTAATTTTTATGGTGCACTATAAATTACACGGCGATTGCACTGTATAAAGGTACTAGTTAAATCGAGTCATAAAATTAATTTACAAATTTCATCAAATTCAGAATACTTTTATTTACAATTTAATTCCACAGGATTTCCATAACGCTGCATAGTTGTTGAGCAGTGTATAACGATAATTTGAATGAGCCTAAAAATATTACATTGCATTTTACATGGTGAATTTATGAGGCAAAGCAACATCCTGGTAGAGTCCCAAATGTCCTGGAGAAGGCTCCCCTTTCACTTCTCCGATGAGCAGAGCCATAAGTGTCTTGAGCCGCTCGATCCCTGCCCGGTCCTCCATCCACTTCCCGAAGGCGTAGGGGTCCGTGAGTGTGGGGTAGTCGAAGATGCTATCATAGCCATCTGGTGGAGGGACGTCTCGTCGAACGCTCCACGTCCCAATAACGTTCGTCTGCGTGCTCACGTCCAGCATCCAGCTCATGTAGAGCTTCGCACATGCGGGTCGCTTCGCATCCTTGAAAATAGCGGCTAACTGCGGCCAACTCACGAAAGGATCCTTCGCGGGTAGGAGGACGACAGTGTTTGCTTCCAGAGGGTTGCTCATATCTCCTGATGTCGACGGACTTGCCCAGTCAGTTTTCTCGTTTCGCTCTCCCGCATCGTAAGGCTCCTGAGTCCCCCGAACCCAAGTCACATTCTGCGCCACGAGCTGATTCACGTAGTCCATGCCGTATTTGTCAGTAACCAGTTTCAACCAGTAGAGGATAGCGTCATCGTCATGGGGATAGGTGAGCGTGATGTGGTTCTTGAGACTGGGGCGAAGGTAGTCCTTGGCCTCGCGGGGCCAGTTGGCGGGATTCGGGATGAGCCGCTTATTCACGAGATTTGTAAAGTAGTAGAAGGCAATGGCGGTGAAGTAGCCATTGGGATCTTTTGCCCCTTCGAAGACAGTCTCCCAGCCTGGTGGTTTGTAGGCGAGGAGGACGCCCGCATCCCTCCACCGAGGGAAATCCTGGAGTGTTTGAAGCTGAACCGCGTCCGGGACGAGTTTCTTCTGGGCGAGCTGGAGGTCGATCCGGACGTCGTGGTTTTTACTGTAGTCCACAATGATATCTAACGTCACTTTGGGGAACCGGGTTTGGAAAGCTCTTTTCGTCCCGTCTTGCTGTTCGGGGGAGTCGCCCCCTGAGTAGACGATGACGCGCGCCCCTTCAGCTATACATTGCTTCTCCAGCGTTTCCAAGTTTCGCTTCGCGACATCGGCTGATGAAGCGGTTGAGGTTGAGGTTGCTGATGCTGTCGAGGTCACTGGGCGGCCGGTTGTTCCCGCTGCTGTGGAAGTCACTGGACGACCTGTTGTCACTGGCGCTGGCGCTGGCGCCCTGGATGCCTCATTCGATTCCGAGGATCCCCATCCCCATCCCCCGTGCCCGTGGCCCCCTCCGCCTCCCCACCCCCAGCCTTCGTCGCCGTGACCATGGTAGTGAGCCTCCTACACATAAATTAAATTTAATACATTGGTAAAAATATTGTTACAAATTGTTATTACACGCTATAGTGAATTACAAGAGTTTTTTGTTCCAAATTTCAAACCTTAAATTTTATTGTATCTTTTTAAGTTTTTTATTGATTTTCTTTAGTATCAATTAAAAATTAATCTTACCGTGTTGCAGGCCACTAGGACTACAGCAGCGAAAAGTGTGCTGAAAACCTTCATTTCTCTAAGAGTGCGCAGCTTTTCTGTTTGGATTTTTTTGGTTCTGCGTTGCAATTTGCAATAATGTGTTAGTTCAAAATCAAAACACACCAATGCATCTGCATCGGCAAGTGGTTAGTCAGTAATTTACTGGTGCTTCATGGCTTCAACGTATTCCCCTTAAATACTCGTTTTCTTATTTACCCAATGAATTCGGCAACCGCAATTTTATTAGAATAAAAATATAAATAGATATAAATATATGAAAGTGTGTATAATAATATAGTCCTGTGACGCGCTGCATAGTTACAATTATTTACAGTAGTGTTAAATTATAGATAATAACGTTTTTAATATTTTCACTGTTGACTGTGTACATAGGTAATTTCATGGATACCGTAAATGACCAAATAAGCGACGGGTCTCAAATAAGCGCCGAATTTTTGTTTCAAAAAATTTAAAAAAGCGCTGGGAGCCCAAGTATTCCCCGGGTCTCAAAATAACAACACGAAGCCTACAGTTTTAGGCCTATTTGTGTGTGGAATAGTTCCATTTTGTGACCATAAATTCTAAAAAATTAAATTATCGCCAGGTCTCGAATACTACGCGCTGGATTGACAGTTTACAAAATTAAATAAGCGCCCTCCCGGTCACCTATGCAGTACACAACAGTATAAGTATAATATGCACTATTATAAAAGAGACAGATATTTAATGCAATAAAAATGTTTTAATTTTTCAAAGGAGCCTAATTGCACAGATTTTGTATTTATTTTCAAGTTTAAGTTTCTTCTGACACGATGTGTGTACACAAGGGGCCTTTACACAGGATGGAATATAATTGGACATTATGGAAGTAAGTAAATAGATATATTATAGATGTAAATTTTTGTGAATTTCTTTTATGACTGACCAAGTTTGACATAAAATCAGGTGTTTTTGACGACTAAAATGAAATGAAATTTGATTCATACTGATCAATCGTTGCGATATAAAAGAAAAGCATGGACATGAATGTGAAAGTTCTATATAGCTTATTGTTAGTTTATTAGTGACAGCTTCAGCATAATATCAGTTTGCTTGCATACTTAATGCGTCATCGTTACCATATCGTAATCATTTTGAATAAGACAGTTTAACCGCATTTATAGCACGTCAAAAGAAAAAAACACCTGATTTCATGTCAAACTTGGTTAATTATAAATTACATGGTTTACATTTAAATCTGTTTACTTACTTCCAGGATGTCCAATTATATTCCTTTTTTAGACCCAATTTGTGTGCACACATCGCACTATTATTAGAAACTTAAACTTGAAAGAAAATACAGAAATAAAAATGGAAAATTAATAATACATTTCTGTAAAATCTGTGCAGTCTCCTTTGAAAAGTTAAAACATTTTAGTCGCATCTGTCTCCATTATATTCTCATCCCATGCACCGTAAAATAAATACGGCATTTGCGTAATTACATCTGTACACAATCAAAGCGTTGACAACGTAATTATCTATTTAATTCTAATTAAACGATACCTTTTTATTCTAAGTAATTGCGGTTGCCGAATTCATTAGGTAAATGGGAAAACGAGTATTTAAGGGGTATACTCTAAAGCCATGAAGCACCAGTAAATTATTACTGACTAACCACTTGCTGATGCAGATGCATCAGTGTGTTTTGATTTTCAATTAACACATTAATGCTAACTGCAACGCAGATTCAAAAAAACAAACAGAAGAAAGTTTAACTAGAGCAAAACGATAAAATGAAGGTTTTCAGCACACTTCTTGCGGCAGCAGTCCTAGTGGCCTGCAACACGGTAAGATTCCTTTTTAAAAAATTCATAAATAAATAAAATCCACAAACCCCGAAAAGAAGATACAATTTTATGTTTAAAATTATTAAAAGAACATTTTTTCTAATTTCATATAGCGTGTGTAGGTACTAATAATTATACAATATTTTTACAAATTTTTTAAATTGCATTTGTTCTGTAGGAGGCTCACTACCACGGTCACGGTCACGGCGAAGAAGGCTGGGGATGGGGATGGTCAGGTGAGGCATCCAAGGCGCCAGCGCCAGCACCAGGAACAACAAGTCGTCCAGTGACCTCCACAGCAGCGGCAACTTCAACTTCAACCGCAGCGTCAGCTGATGTCGCGAAACGAAACTTGGAGACGCTGGAGAAGCAATGTATAGCTGAAGGGGCGCGCGTCATCGTCTACGCGGGAGGAGACACCGCCGACCAACAAGACGGGACGAAACGAGCTTTCCAACTACGGTTCCCCAAAATCACGTTAGATATCATCGTGGACTACAGTAAATTGCACAACGCCCGGATCGACTACCAGCTAGCCCAAAAGAAGCTCGTCCCGGATGTGGTTCAGATTCAAACATTCCAGGATTTCCCCCGGTGGAGGGATGCGGGCGTCCTCCTCTCCTACAAGCCGCCAGGCTGGGAGACTATCTACGACGAGGCAAAAGACCCCAACGGCTACTTCACCGCCATCGCCTATTACTACTTTACAAACCTCGTTAATAGGAAGCGCATCCCCAATCCTGCCAACTGGCCCCGGGAGGCCAAGGACTACCTCCGCCCCGATCTTAAGAACCGCATCACGCTCACCTACCCCCATGACGACGATGCCGTCCTTTACTGGTTCAAACTCATCACTGACATCTACGGCATTGACTACGTAAATCAGTTTGTAGCGCAGAATGTGACTTGGGTCCGTGGGTCTCAGGAGCCTTGGGATGCGGAGGAGCGAAATGAACCCACCGCCTGGGCAAGTCCAGCCAATTCGGGAGATTTGAGCAATTCTCCGCAATCAAACACTGTCGCCCTCCTCCCCGCAAAGGACCCCTTCATGACTTGGGCACAAACTGCCGCTATTTTCAAGGATGCGAAGCGACCCGCCTGTGCCAAGCTCTACATGAGTTGGACGCTGGACTTGAGCTTTCAGAAGAGCACCGGGACCTGGAGCCCTCGAAGAGACGTTCCTCCACCAGCTGGCGTCAAGAGCATCTTCGACTACTCCAAACAGACGAACCCCTACGCCTTCGGCAAGTGGATGGAGGACCGGGCAGGTATTGAGCGGTTCAAGACACTCATGGCTCTGCTGATTGGGGAAGTGAAAGGGGAGCCTTCTACAGGACACGTGGGACTCTACCAGGATGTTGCTTTGCCACATAAATTCACCATGTAAAGTTTAATTTGCATAGTTAACGAAAAACAAAATTATTGTCATGAATGCACCTTTAAAAGCATTTTGCTTATACATCCATGAAATGTGTATCTTTATCTTTTTATTAGGCTCATGCAAATTATCTATACACACTGTTCATCAATTAATAATTTGTATGTGCAAATAAACCGTAATTAAAAGTTCTCTGAATCCCTTGAAACTTTAAAATTACTATTTACGACCCTGTTCAATATGTACACAATATAAATAATTAGCTTAATACAATTCAGTCGCCGCTTTACTTTATCGTGGATCAAACCAGAACATTATAATACTGAAAACATATTCAAAATTTGGAATTTTCAGGCGAATTTAAATTTAATTTAAAGCAACAAAGGAATGCATATTATGTAGGTAGTTAGATAGCATAATCGTAACCTTTATTAGCATGTAGTTCGCATATATAATTTCGTTTCTTTGTTAACCTTACAATTTACATTTTACATGGTGAATTTATGAGGTAAAGCAACATCCTGGTAAAGCCCCAAATGACCTGGAGAAGGCTCTCCTTTTACTTCCCCAATAAGCAGAGCCATGAGTGTCTTGAACCGCTCAATACCTGCCCGGTCCTCCATCCACTTTCCGAAGGAGTAGGGGTTCGTTTGTTTGGAGTAGTCGAAGATGCTCTTGTAGCCCGCCGGTGGAGGAACGTCTCGTCTTGGGCTCCAGGTTCCGGTGCCCATCTGAGTGCTCGCGTCCAGCGTCCAACTCATGTAGAGCTTGGCACAGGCGGGTCTCTTCGCATCTTTGAAAATAGCGGCAGTTTGTGGCCAAGTCATGAAGGGGTCCTTCGCGGGGAGAAGGAAGACAGAGTTTGCTTCCGGGGGATTGCTCATATCTCCCGCTGTGGATGGACATGCCCAGGCCGTGGGTGCATTTCGTTCCTCCGCATCGTAAGGCTCCTGAGTCCCACGGACCCAAGTCACATTCTGTGCCACAAGCTGATTCACATAGTCCATGCCGTAGATGTCAGTGATCAGTTTGAACCAGTACAGGATAGCGTCATCGTCATGGGGATAGGTGAGCGTGATGCGGTTCTTAAGATCGGGGCGGAGGTAGTCCTTGGCCTCGCGGGGCCAGTTGGCGGGATTGGGGATGAGCCGCTTATTCACGAGATTTGTAAAGTAGTAGAAGGCAATGGCGGTGAAGTAGCCGTTGGGGTCTTTTGCCTCGTCGTAGATAGTCTCCCAGCCTGGCGGTTTGTAGGCGAGGAGAACGCCCGCATCCCTCCACCGGGGGAAATCTTGGACCGTTTGAAGCTGAACCACGTCCGGGACGAGTTTCTTCTGGGCGAGCTGGAAGTCGATCCGGACGTCGTGATTTTTACTGTAGTCCACGATGATATCTAACGTTACTTTGGGGAACCGGGTTTGGAAAGCCCTTTTCGTCCCGTCTTGTTGTTCGGGGGTGTCTCCTCCCGCGTAGACGATGACGCGCGCCCCTTCAGCTATACATTGTTTCTCCAGCGTTTCCAAGTTTCGCTTCGCGACATCAGCTGATGGCGCGGTTGAGGTTGAGGTTGCTGATGCTGTGGAGGTCACTGGACGACCTGTACTTGTTACTGGCGCTGGCGCCTTGGATGCCTCACCTGACCATCCCCATCCCCAGCCTTCGTCGCCGTGACTGTGGTAGTGAGCCTCCTACACAACCATCAAATTTAAATAATTCATAAAAATATTGCAAAACTAAATTATTCATACACGCTAGGAAATTACAAAAACAAATGTTTTTGTAATTTTCAGCATAAAATTGTATCTTCTTTTAGTGATTTGTGGATTTTTTTAATTTATGAAATTATTAAAAAGGAATCTTACCGTGTTGCAGGCCACTACCCATACTGCCGCGAAAAGTGAGCTAAAAAACTTCATTTTCTCGTTTGCTCTGATTAAACTTTCTTCTGTTTTGGTTTTTTTGCGTTGCAATTTGCAATAATGTGCTAATTCAAAATCAAAACACACCAATGCATCTGCATCGGCAAGTGGTTAGTCAGTAATAATTTACTGGTGCTTCATGGCTTCAAAGTATACCCCTTAAATACTCATTTTCTTATTTATCCAATGAATTCGGCAACCGCAACTAGAATAAAAAGGTATAGTTTAGTTTCAAATACACTTTCAATTTGACTTACGCCCGTAATAGAATTGTGATTTATTTCCTTTGAATAAAAAGGTGTGTAAGTAGTCGTATGACACGCTGCAAAACTACAACTATTTAAAATGTTAAATAGATAATTACGTTGTCAACAGTCAACGCTTCGATTGTGTACACAAGTAATTACATAAATTCCCGTATTGATTTTACGGTGTATGGAATAAAAATATAATGGATACAGATGCGACTAAAATGTTTTAACTGTTTGAAGGAAACTGCACAGATTTTACACACTTATTTTTTATTTTCCATTTTATTTCTGTATTTTCTTTTAAGTTTCTAATGGTGCGATGTGTGAGCTCAAATTGATTCTATTCAGAAATATAATTGGACATCCTGGAAGTAAGTAAATAGACATGTACTGTAAAAACCATGTATTTTGTGATTGACCAAGTTTGGCATGAAATCAGGTGTTTTTCTTTTGACGTGCATTAAATGCGGTTACTCTCTGATACAAAACGATTACGATATGGCAAGCATGGCGGACATGTACGTCAAAGCTAATTTTACAGCTTATTGTTAGTGTATATTAGCTACAGCTGTATATACAGTGCAGTGGTGGCAATAACAAGCATCCATGAAGAAATCCAATTACGAGTTTTATGCCCAAATTCTTGCATTTATTGTGTTTGTACAGTTTTATATAGTGTGAGTGTGGGGGTGACATTGTAAATTCGTTTGTGACGAACTTGAATTGAATTCAAGTTTAAATCTGTTTCGATTTCATTTATTATCTTGACTTGAACTTGAATGTTGATATCAGTGTCGAATATTCAATATTGTCGACAAGCAAAGGTCCTTTCGTTAAATTGCAAGTAATAATTATTCTTGCAAAAATGAACAATAATTGCAAAAACTATTTTAGCATTTTAAATTTATTAATTTAATTATCTCCAGTTTTGACGGTCAGCGTGTGACTAATGACTGTATTTTATTTTGTATATTGTCTGTAAAGAACCAAAATGACCCATATCCATTTTTAGCTAAAACAAATATCCACTATCTACAAAAATTATGGAACATGTCTTCAAAGCATTTAAGTATAAAATTTTACAATTTTCAAAAACCACACAAATAGAGCATTTTACACTTTTTAAAAACATGTAAATAGAACATTTTGCACTTTTAAAAACTATGTAAATGGAACATTTGACACTTTTTAAAACATGCAAATAGAACATTTGACACCTTTTTAAAAACTTGTAAATAGAACAATTTACACTTTTCAAAAACTCATTTTACGCATGTTTCTCATTTTGGCTTTATGACATATAGTTCATTTTGATTGTAGCTTAAATTGGATATGGGTCATTTTGGTTCTTCACAGACGAGATGGTACTTTCGCATTAATTATATATTTACATTAAAATTGTTACAAAATCAAAAATGTTGACAATCAGATTATTATAAAATTCCGCCACCGTCAACGTTGAGCGAGTCTGAAATGACGGAGGGTCGAGACTTGTACAGATCGTAGTCATTGTCGTAGATGTGATGGAATGAGATGTAGTCTGGGTTATATCTATGTAGGACGAAATCAGTATCAATCTCATCAAGTTCATTTCGTTCATCACTTCTTCGGACGTTTCGATTGCAGCAGAAGTTAAAGAACCTCCGGTCCCGGTCGTCACCGTCACCCGCATCCGTATCTGCATCTGCGACGCAGTCATTCTGCTCAATCCACTCATCTTCCCATCTTGCCCCTTCCCTCTCCCTCTGTATTTTGGAGCACAGCTTTGCAATCCAAGGGTGGAGGTAGGGCGCCAACTCAGGGGTGTATTTTGTGGGTCCTGAAATTATTAAAAACGAAGGGACCAAATTTTTGAATAGTTTGTCGAAAATCAAATTTTCCAAAATCGTTAACGATTAAGGTGCAAAATGTGTTGCTAAATTATACATCGTGTGTGAAGAACCAAAATGACCCATGTCCATTTTTACTCACAAACAAAATGCACTGTCTACAGAAAAAATTAAAATAATAACATGTGCATGAAAGCATGTAAATAGAACTTTGTGCACTTTTCAAAAACATTTAATAGAAAATTTTGACATTTTTAAAAACATGTAAATAGAACATTTTGACCTTTTTAAAAAAATTTAAATAGAATATTTTGACCTTTTCAAACACACTTAAATAGAACATTTTAACCTTTTTAAAAAACATGTAAATAGAACAATTTGCTCATTTTTTGGTATAGCTCATTTTAATTCTAGCATAAATTGGATATGGGCCATTTTGGTTCTTCATAGACGATATCCATATTGGTAGAAAATAGACATTAAAATGTTATTAGACGGTCAATATAAAACTCAATACCTGTACAAAGACTGACAATAGAGCCCAGAATTACACACACCGCAGTTCCTACAATGGGGTAGAGCGTGTAAGACAGCGTGTAAATTTTCTCTGGCCATTCCCTATGTATCAAATTAAAAATAATTTATTAATAAAATTAATATCTTACATACAAATACAATAAAATTGTTGAAACTTACACGTTTTCACAAGTAGGATCCTTCATACTTTCCAATACTGAGGTCATATTTTCCACCCTCGATAAGGTGGCAAGGTCACACTCGTCGATCTCGTAGGGAAGATGACTATTACTTGACTGACTATAAATGATCCCCCCGACGGCAATCCAAATGGCCGCTATATGACCCGCAAGAATCCCCACAATTGCCCCAGTACGGTTTGCAAATGGACAGAGGACCCCGAGAATAAATACTCCGAGGAGAGGTCCACACACTGTTCCATTCACAATGATAATCGCGGAGAGAACACTCCCAATTTCCCGGGCCACGAAACCCATGGCAATGCTGAGAAGGCCAAAGGCGACCGTTAATGCTTTGGTTGAGAACACTTTCTCCGTTTCAGACATTTTCGCAAAATAACTCTGGCTTTTGAAAAAATCCTGTTCAAAAAATTCATTCCAAAAATGGGTGAGCTAGATTTAGATGTTAGACGTTAGACAAAAATCAATTTATTTTTCTCTCTAAATAACTCACCTCCCAAGTGCAGGCAGCAAGAGCATTGATCCCAGAAGACACTTGACTTAATGACGATGAAAAAATCGATGCAATGAATAAGCCCAAGAGACCTTTGATGGGTGACAAGAACTCGAGGACAAAATAAGGCCCAATCTGATCAGCTTGGTCAATTAAACGGAGAGTGAGCGGGTCACATCCAGCGTAGTTGGCAAACACCACAAGTCCCGTTATAACTGCAAGGGATATGCAAATCACCATGATAGGTATGGACAGAAGTAGAGCTCTGTAATAAAGCAAAATTACAAATCGATGCGCATTAAATTAATCCAAGAATCTTTGAAATTATAAATCCCCATCATTTTTTACTGGTAAATCGAAATATTGGGAAAATTTTACAAGATAGTTATTAAATAGAGGTAAAACAAAGAGAACACTCTTACGCATACGCCCGGTTAACAGTGCTCATGCCAAGATAGCGCTGAACTCTGGCTTGATTAGAACCAAATGAACTCAAGTACAAGAATCCCATGCCAAAGAAAAGATTCAACGAGGAATGGTTCGTGAATGGGTCCACTGTAAAGCTGCCATTTAGATTAAATTAAATTAAAGCTCTAATTGCATTTTTGTAATTTTGGAAAGTGCTTTAGTTTTTAAAATATTCCTATTTTTCTTACAAATATAGTCTTTTGTTTTGATTTTTTTAAATTAAACTGTATTAACTATATCACAATAACTTAAAAATTCAAGTGTACTTTAGAAATTGAATGCGACCGTGTTCATTAGAAATTTTAAAAACTTCTTCAAAACCTCCAAGATTTATCGACCCTTGTATGATGATGACTAGCATCCCAGCGACCATCAAAATGACTTGAAACACGTCTACAAAATGTATTCCAAATGACACGTCATTATCAATCTTAATTTATTTGGCTCCGATTTGAATATTCCGTATTAAAAAAATTCATTTGCGCAATGGACCCAATTGAAATTTTATTTCTAGGGGGTTTTAAACAACAATTTTACAAAACTTCAGGGCCGGGGCCTGAAAAGGAATTAATTTTAGGCAGCATTTTGTTTCCATGCAAAAATCACAATTTTGATTTTATTGATCGTTTTCTTTAGTAAAGAAAAATGGTCTATTTATATGTTTTAGAAAAGTGGAAAATGTTCTTTTCACTTGATTCAGAAAAGTGCTCAATGTTCTATTTACATGTTTTGAGAAAAGTGGAAAATGTCTTATTTCCATGTTTTTGAAATGCACAAAAAAATGTATTTTCCATGTTTTTGAAAAGTGAAAATATTTTTATTTACATATTTTTGAAAACCTCAAAATGTTCCATTTACATGCTTTTTGAAAATTCAAGCAGCCGGGGCTGCCTGCGCTGGCCGCATTATCCGGCCCTGCAAAACTTCATGTATTTTTTAAAACAGTATATTATATAGAAGTACATCTATGAATTTGCCATTACCTGACCACACAACAGCTTTGAAACCCCCCTAAAAAAGAAAATTAAATTTGCACGATAAGTATATTACCAGCATTAACAACATATTTTATATATATGCAGGGTGGACTCCTTGGATTTTAGTAGAGCGTTTGGATTGGTTATAAATTTCAAACTTATTAGCCTATTGAAGCAAGTCATGTACAGTACACACGTGACGTGAGGATATCATTAGCATTTAAATTTTAAATGTTATGTGACGTAAAGTGATTAACTCACAACGCTGCTCAAAACTGACGCACCCAGCCCAATGATAACAATGGTGATATCGGCAGGGAAATTGATGACAGCTTTCAGAGTCAAGGCTGGGACGTAAAGAAGGATCCCCATGTAGAGAACAATTAGCGCGATAAATGTGACGGTGGACATTAACCGAAGTGCCCGGGATTTAAACCGCAACTCGACGTACTTGAAAAATTAATTTGAAAAATGTAACATTATTCCGTGCTTTAGTTAGTTATATCGTCAGTGAAGAACCAAAATGACCCATATCCATTTGTAGCTAAAAACAATATCAACCATCTACAAAAATATTGAAACATGTCTTGAAAGCATTTAAGTAGAATATTTTGCACTTTTCAAAAAAATGTAAATAGCACATTTTACACGTTTAAAAAACATGGAAATAGAACATTTTACGTTTTTAAAACACATGAAAATAGAACATTTTATACGTTTCAAAAACATGGAAATAGAACATTTTACGTTTTTAAAAAACAAGAAAATAAAACATTTTACACTTTTCAAAAACATGTAAATAGAACATTTTGCACTTTTCAAAAACTTTCAATTAACATTTTATGCACGTTTCTTATTTTGCTTTTATGACATGGCTCATTTTGATTCTAGCTGAAATTGGAAATGGGTCATTTTGGTTCTTCACTGACGATATGGAAGTACGTATGTAATGAGCCAACATACGTTAGTTATAGAATAAATTCTTAAAGTTAGCTGTGCTTAATTACTTACTTCATACGTGCTAGTAATCTTAAGCTTGAAAATTGTGGGCAGAAAAAGGAAGCCACTCAGTGGAGTAAAAACCATCATGGAAACAACCAACTCGCCTTTTAATGTTCCTTGAGAGTACATTTCCCCAAGAACACCTGTGTATTAACGTTTTGCAATATTATGTTTATTTTCAATACTAATAAAATGATATTTCAGTATTTCTACATAATGGTAAAATAACAAGGGACATATTAAAGGCTCATACCTAATACAACAACTGAGGATATAAAAGTTGAGGCAAGACTGACAGCAGTGGACAGGACGCCCATATTTCGACCGCCCACAAGTAATTGGGAAGTCGTCTTCTGCTTCTGAACGCATGCAAAGTAAAACCCGATGAAAAGTGACACACACAAAGTCGCACCGAAAACTACCCAGTCTACAACACTGAAATTACTCGGAGTAGCTTTTCCCATGTATATTCTAGTAGCCCCGTCCAGGATTTTCGAATTGTCGTCCATCATAAAGTTGATTCGATTTCAATTATTACCGGCGTTAAGAAAAGTAAGAAATTAATTATTTACAATTTGGATTTTTTCTTGATTTAGGGCTTTCGCGTATGTTTCAGTATAACTACTAATATAATTAGAAAGCTTTCGCATTCTAATTTGTTGTATCGATATTCGATATTATTAGCACTGTAATTGTGATACTGATCCAGCACCACTGTATCTATTAAGTATTGATTTGATTTTTTATTGGAATTGAAACTGGCAATGTCCCAAATAGTCGGAGCAAAATTTGTTTTTTAACATTATAGCACGTAGACAGCACGGAAAAAATATTAATATTACGAAATCATTATCAAAGCAACATTGTAAATATTGGTCACCAAAGACGAACGGTGCAGATTTTTAGTGAGGCAATCCCTGGCCCTGTCCTGAAACCCATACATTCGGTCTAGTCACTATAGTCTGATTTACAGTTTGTGAGCGTGACTGAGCAACGTCATTCAGTCGGTACCGGTACCGGTACCGGTATTAAAACAAAATCATAAGCTTACTATGCGTATTTCATTCAAGCAAAGTTACTCTATATTATGATATTTGTGCAATATCGGGATACACGAAAAATGTAAAATGGCTAAAAAAATTTGATAATTGGTTTTGTAGAGATAAGGAACTGATTAAAAATAATACGAATACATATGCGGAAATGGAATGGAATCTAAATAATATGTGTATAATAATATTAACCATGGGTAATACGTGTAATCGTTGATCTTGAATCATATTATGGACAAGCTACCAATACCAACCCAAAAAAGATACACAATTTTATCTACAGTCTACAGGGCGCAGACATCAGTAAACAGGTGTCGTTTGTCAGATAAAATTATTATGGAAACAATAACACCGCACAAAAGGCGCTCCTAGACACGGAACAGTCACATTATTCAATTGCATTGGAAAAATAATAAGAATAATATGAATGCTACAAATTCATTGGTAGCTTTGACTTTGTATCCCGACAATAGGTACAAGATATTTAACATCTTATTATGTACCGAGTCAAACATAAAGGTCAAAATTCTTACGGAAATTCTCGATTAACCGTGCTCATGGCAAGATAGCGCTGAACTCTGGCTTGATTACATCCCAATGAACTCTCAAGTACAAAAATCTCATGCCAAAGAAAAGATTCAACGAGGAATGGGTCTTGAATGGGTCCACTGTAAAGCTGCAATTTAAATGAAATTAATTAAAGCTGTGAATCGTAATTTTCTAGTTTTTTTTTTACATTTTTTAAAAAATATTCCCACTTTTTGTAAATCGAAAAAATACTCTCAGAGGTTCCCTAGATAAATGGCGAAGGTAGGTGTCTGGACAAAAAAAGTGTTTCAAAAGTGACACCGCTACAGCATCGCACCAAAAACCCAGTATACAACACTGAAACTACTCGGAGTAGATTTTCTCGTGTATATTCCAGCTCCCTCCAGAATTTCCAATGTTTCGTTCATGATGAAGTTGAAGGAGGGCTGGATTTGATTTCGATTATAGTAATGATTCATAATTTGTTTGGATATTGTTCAACAAAGACGAACAATGCAGATTATTAGTAGGAATCTTTGACCTGACCCATATACATAAGTGCATTCTATGCCCGGTGTCGGGTGGTCAAATCTCTAGTCTGGTTCACGCTTTCGAGTATCGAGTGTGACTCGGCTACGTCATTCAGCATCCAGTATGTAGTAATTAGTCGAATAAAAGAAGCATACTATGCTAATTTCATACAAGCCAAGTTGATTCGTAATGAAATATACTATGCGCACTCACTAAAAATGCCAAAATGCAAATTTCGGATGATTTTTTGAAGAGACAGCAAATATTATGCGGAAATTCAGTGATGCATAATATACGCACATAATAATATCCTTATGAGTAGTAGTATACTTATATTTGATCTTGAATCCTACTTTTAGAACCTTCCTCAGCTCTTTGAAATGCAATATTACATTTAATGTTCTGAATTTTATTCAAATAGCCTGACAGTATATCATACTGTTTCTAATTTGGAGGCTACCAATCCAAAAGATATACATATCGACAGTCCATAAATATCTACCTATACCTTATATACATTAGTTTGCTGAGGTTAATAAATTAATGCTGATTCAATTAGATAATATAATCAAGCGATGAGCAAGAAACACTGTGAGTTGCATTGTGGGACGCAGACATCAGCAAATAGTTGGTAATTTGTATGTCTGATAATATTATGATAACAAAAATATCACAAAAGGCTCATATACACGGAACACATTGCTTAACTTTAATTGTGTTGGCAAATTAATAAGATACCAAAATGTATATTATTACAAATTTAATTCAGTGGTAACTTTCAAAGAACAAGAATGTATTTCATGTCATGAATGTAGATATATGACTTACAAGTACAATGCCTTAATACATTTCTAATTACATAATATTTACTCAATGCAGGAGCACTCCTCAGCACTCAAGTTATTTTTCATAGTCAAAAGTAAAGAATTTAGTACATCCCAATTTTTACACCTAGTCCCAAAATAATGGTAACCACTGACTTTTTTCAAAAAAGGCTATTCTAAAAAAGACTATATCAAACGTAGAATACAGCTAGAATTCATAAAACTGGAATTATGACTAATTTCTAACATGTAAGTAACAATGGAAAAATAAAAAGTGTAATATAATATGATGCGTAATTAACAAAAACCAGGTAACGTTACTTGCTAATTTACTAGCAATTAGTGTCAAGTTGTACTACTTTTAGTAGTCGGTCGATGTCGATTTCAACTCGATGCGACACTTACATTTAAAGCCTTAATTTTATTTTTGGCATATGTCTGTGGAACTGAAATAGTGAATATAACATTGCTAAGAGTAAAATAAACTAAACAATAATTATTCTTGCTGCGTTCATGAAATACAAAATAGGTAACATTTAATTAGTATCGGTGTTGTGTTGTGCGGGCGATGACCGCTGGAACTTGGAAACTATTTTTCTTGCATTTTTTGTTTCTTTAAGCGAAATTAAGCTAAAAAGTAGACAATAAGGCAAAAATTAAGGCCAGAGTTAATACTGTTGTTGAACAATAAAGATGACTTGCTGAGTTGGATTCAGACGAGGCTGCTAAAGCAGAAGCTGAAGCACCAGTCAAAGTCAGTTTTTTAGGAAATCCATTATCTTTAAAAATCTTAAGGAGGGTTTTGGCAGATTCCTTTGGTGTCCTCGTCCGATTCACACTGCTAAAGTCGACGGCGTAGATTCCAAACTTTTCACTGCAGAAAAAAATCAAATAAAAACATCTTTTTAGACACCTGACACCTTGCCGGACGTATGTAAATTGTTTTGATTAAAAATAATAAAATTGGTAATTGGTAGTAGCTAGTAGCATTTGAAAACTTACGTATATCCCACATCCCACTCAAAAACATCCATAAGTGACCAGGCAAAGTAGCCCGTCACATTACACCCGTCCAGCTTAACAGCTTTCAGCACCTCATCAATGTACAGTGTAAAATATTCGGATCTCTGTTTATCTTCCAACGTATTTCCAGGATCACTGCAACCATTTTCTGTAATAATCACCTCCGCATTTCCGTACTCGTTCTTTATCCAGTTTAATAATTTTCGCAAGCCCCACGGAACCAACTTAAGCCACACCGAGCCAGTCGCAGGCCAAGTAGGGTCATAGTATCGCAAAGTTTCTGAATCTGAACTCCATGAAGGATGAGCTGGATCCGCATCAGCGGGTTTGACGAGCTCCGTAGTGTAGTGATTCAATCCGATGAAATCAACAGAGCCTTTAATTTTTGAAGTCCATTCCTTGCTGAAGAATGGGAGGCGGGACTCGGAACGATTCTCTAATTTACTGTGACTATCAATCAATTTCCTCATTACTGGAGGATAGTCACCCTGGAATATTGGTCCAAGGATCCAACCTAAGCGAAACTGTAATGCTCTTTCAGCAGCTTCTTTATCCTCGGTTTTATTGGGATCCGCTGGCTCGTACCACCAGGAATCACATGCAATTCCAATTTTCCCCTTTTGTGAGGGTGCAAATTGCTCTTTGTATATACTGTATGCCATGGCATGAGCTTTGATGACAGTGTGAACGCACTGGTATGGGGAAACAGCTGGTTGTTTGATACCCGGAGCGAAGACTCCCCAATCATAGCCAGCCATGCAGAAAATATACCTGCAAAATAATCAATTCAATAATAAGTAAATGAATCAAGAATGAAATCCATTATTAACATAAATAACAAAATAACCTTCGACACAAACTTAAAGTTTGCTTCATTTGTGAATGTTAGACTCACGGTTCATTAATTGTGACCCAAAGTTTAACACGATCCCCGAAATTCTTAAAACAAATTCGTGCGTAATCTCCAAAAATCCCAATTATCCCTTCATTTTCCCAACCCCCCATATCCTGTAGATTTTGGGGAAGGTCCCAATGATATAGCGTCAGCATCGGTTCGATTCCATCAGCAATTAAAGCATCAATTATTTTATTGTAGTAATCAATTCCAGCTTGATTCACTGCTTCCGTTGTTCCCTTAGGCAGGATACGGGCCCAGGATATAGAGATGCGATAACTCTTAGCCTGAAAATAAATACAGTTAACAGTTACTTTTGACTACAATGAACATCTAAAATTAATCATCGCAATGCAGACTACTATACAGTACACAGTGTACGAATCTAGTGTAAAACGCTACCAAGACGAAAATACACATCGAGGAACGAATTAATTTTACTTAAAGCAGTTAATCTTTGATTGCTGATAATATCATTAACCATTATATTATGCTAAAGTTGAAAACTTACACCAAGATCCTTCACAAGTTTAACATCCTCACCATACTTATGGTATGAATCACAGGCAATGTCTCCGTTGCTCTTGTCCTTAATTCGACTGGAATCGGAATGACAAAATCGGTCCCAAATATTCTCGCCTTTGCCTGTTAAAGAATCAATAATAAAGAATCAATAAAAAAATAAACACAGAGTGTAAAAATGACTATGCTTTACAACACTGAAAATATAATAAGTATGATACAGAAGTATTTAGTTAAATACACCTTACCATCTTCATTCCACCCGCCTTCAATCTGGTATGAAGACGTAGCAACACCCCAAAGGAAATTTGGGGGAAAGGTATCGTAGTAAAATTCGTCTTTACTTTCCCTATGAAGCTGAACGTCCTGGTTTTGATTTTGAATATCTGACATTATTATTATGACGTTGGGTTTAGCTTGAGTTTCGACAGATTGTCCGATCCTATCTTCTCTCTTCTTTTGGGATATTATTGACTCCACAATTCGCTGTGGTTGAAACAAAGTAGTGTTGAAAATTAGCAAAATTTTCCAATCAGTTAGGTAATCCTTCAACTTCACAAATGAATCACTTTTACTTTTGAGTTCATTAGATTTACTAATATTAACTCGAACTGCACTAATAGCACTATCACCTAATCCAACTTCAAATTGTACATTATCTGCATTATTATTACGTTTATCTTCATAACGGCTATTCGATTTCGACTTGGACTCTAAATTTGATGTAGTATTCACAAGTAAACTACCAGTACCAGTACTATTACTACTGTCAGAAAATCTATAGAAATAGTAACCACCAATTTCACGATGACGAGCTTTCTTATCTGCTAAAGTGAATTGTGTAATATGTGCATTAGTATAGGAAATATTATTGTTCAAATAGTTTTCGTTATCATTCAATGACTTTTTCTGACTATTTTGAATCGACTCCTCCTTCGGGCTCGCACCTTCACCTTCAACACCCCCAACCCGCTCAGAATTAGTTAATAATGGTACACTCAACAAAAAATAAAATGTTAAGAAGTAACAGGTAATCAGTTTAATTAATGATACCAATAAAATGGAGGGGGATTTATACGATTTATTCTTAGCGTAGTTATTTCCTACATTATTATGAACATTATTCCGAATATTATTTCGATTTATATTTGAAATCTTTGGATCAGCTATATCAGCTGCGGGTACGGACAATAAGACTGGGCGGTTATTTACTAACCTTGGTTCCACTAATTTAATATCACTGCAGCTGTTCTTATCGTTGTTGACGTTGACACCATGAAATTTGCATGTGGGACTGCTCACGCTTTTTTCACCACTTACATCAGCACTAATAACTAATTGGAATTTGCAAATACGACTATTTGAAAGACAGTTATTGCAAAAAACTGAAGGTCTTTCTGGTCTTTCATTTTTGCTGCTCATACAGATGAGCTTCTTGTTGTAGTAGTTGTCCTTGAAATGATAATTGTTAGAGATGCAGTTTGGGATGCATATGTAATTGTAATCTCTTGGTATAAAATCTTCTTGGTTTGGGTTTTCCCTCGTCCTTTGGCCCTCAAGGAAGAACTCTCCGTCTGTATTTGCGTGCAACGGCATTATTTTTTTTAATTATTGTATTATTTTATTTTTAATTACTTTTATGTATGTGTTTTATTTTTGTTCTATTCACTTTTTTTAGAAATATTTTACTTATCATGCACTTGAGTTTTCAAGGCTCTGCTGTTTTTTTCCTGGAAATAACGCACTGAAAAAAGCAAATGTCATTTTTGTAAACATTTTACTACACAAAGTACCTAAATCACATTTGCACATTAATGCAAAATGCGAAAAGTTAATTATATGTAGCACCCGATTTAAAAGACGGTTCTAAAATATCTCTCAACTATCCCCATGCTCACACAGCACACTAATAACACAAAACAAAAGGCACTTGAAATATCATGTAGGGTAGGGTCGGGTAACAGTGGTAGGTCCGATAACTGTGGTAGAGACAGTTTTCACCAGGAAAACATCAGAACTGACAGTAAAAGAATACCTTGCATCGAAGAACAGGGTTCGCTCTTCTATGCAAGAAATTTCTTTACTACCAGTTCTGATGTTTTCCTGGTGAAAACTGTCGCTACCACAGTTATCGGACCTACCACAGTTACCCGACCCTACCCTATGTAAGAATGTCTGCTAAAGTGTAAATAAATTCGACCACAATTTAATTGATGAATAAATAATAAATAAAATACTGTTTCACTGTGACCAACTATAACTATAATAGTCCGTCAGTTGGAGTTTGGATTCGAATTTTCTGTGTTCACACATCACACTACTTATCGTTAGTGATATATAACACGCTGCTCTTGAATTAAAGCCTTACTTTAATATAAAGCTAAAAGCCCACACTACTGACTGTAGCTTAACATTATTATTTAATGTATTTATTGATTAAATGAGGATTACACATAGAGACGGCGACTACACGGCTGCGACGGAAATGTTTGGCTTCTCTACTGTGTCTAGTTTATAGTATCCTAGGCTCTTAATCTATTGAGCAACTTGCAAAAATTCATATATGAAGTCCCGCAGTTCGAAAAACAAATTAATGTAAAATTTCTTGATATAAAATTAATGTTTTTACACTATATTAGTCTAACTAACAAATTGCGTCTTCAAAACTGTGTAAGTATACCAAATTTCATATCGTCTATTAAGAACCAAAATGACCCATTTCCAATTTATGCTAGAATTAAAATGAGCTATGTCAAAAAATACAGTAAATACGATACATATGCTTACAACTTACAATGCTAATCACGAGTTCTAAAATTAGCAAACTGTTCTATTTACATGTTTTCGAAAAGGTCAAAATGTTCAATTTAAGTGTTTTTAAAAAATGCAAAATGCCCTATTTACATGTTTTTCAAAATTGCAAAATATTCTATGTACCACATGCTTTTTGAAAAGTGCAAAAACTTCTATTTACTTGGTTTTTGAAAAATTCACAACGTTCTATTTATATGCTTTCATGAACATGTTATTTTAATTTTTATCTGTAGATAATGCATTTTGATTGAAACTAAAAATGGATATGGGTCATTTTGGTTCTTCACAGACGATATATTATAATTTTTAAATTATTTTCCACTGCCTGTATCTGCTGTATCCTGAGTCAACTGCATGTGTAATAAATTATAGTTAGCATATTTTACACGTTGAACGACTGTACAACTAATTCTATGTAATTCAGCTAAGTAAATAATTGTTATTATTTGCAGTAGCTGATTACACGCTGTATAAAACATTTATCAAGGTCCAATCCACATCTCTACATTTTCCCAACCACAATTAATTACTGTAGTTAGCAAACAGAATAAAATTTGTTCGCATCTGTGTACTTTTTTTACGTCGCAATATATAATTATTATTTTTATGTCTGATTTGAAACTCTTTAATTTTATTATTCGTAGCGTTAATAGTTAGTCATCCTAGTTCCTAATAACTTTGCCGAATAATAATAAAATTATTATGTGTAGGAATTTGTCATGGGCTTCCGCTTTAATTATTTATTGAATTCGCAATAAAAATGTATGTAACCAACTTCAAACTCAAACATGTTATACTAGGTATGTTGGATATAGCTCCAGACATAGCCGTCATTCAGCCATATTACAAAAGCAGAGGTTGAGTGAGTTTAGGTCCAATTAAATAATAATTATAGTTAATGTTTATTGGAGTATGACAAGATTTTGTAATAGTCAATAGTTAGAGTAATAATACTAAATGTAAGGTTTTCTGTCATCCCCGTGCCTCAGAACCAGCATAGCACTTCCATTTCATTGCTTTTCTTTGGCAGATAATTTGCTTTGTCGGCATCAAGTTTCCGCCGTCAGAGCGTCGCGTCGCGTCATCCTCGAAATTAACATAAAAATAAAATTTAAGTACTGTGCCGAAGTTATTTTGGTAAAAAGTAAAAATTGTTCTACTTTGATAGGATATTAGTAAAGATGTTAATTACTTTAAGGGATCGTGCATAGATGAATTCATTCGTAAGGTCAGTGGGTCTAGTTAGGTACTGTTGAAGTGCCGTGCTAAATGTAGTAGCTTATTACGCAATGCTTAAAGGGATCACTTGGGGGTGGGTGGGTGTTTGGTGGAAGCAACATTTGGGTGACATCATTTATGGAAGATCCCTCAGGATGAGTAATTTACTACAAAAGCTTACATCAAAACATTGGTAAATTAAGTACTTAAACTGTTTCACAATATAATCAGTAAAAAAACTTAAAAACGTTTGAGCGTCTGATCATTTTGTATGCGTCATTATTTGATGCCAGTTTTATTTTGCAGTGTACAAAATAGATGGTATTTAGGTGTGAAATATTAAGTTAACAAAAAATAGTTTGATTTATTTTCTCTGCTTAAAAATTGAAATTTGAATTAACTTTTGGTACTTTTGGTAGGAAAACCGTTGTCTGAAAATATTTGGGCAAGCGCAGCGGCTGACTGTTTCGGTGTTCGTGCCCGATTCGGGTCAGTGTAGTTCACGTAGTGGACTCCAAATCGCTCGCTGAAAATTGAAAATAAAAGCAAAAAAAAATGTAACCATCAAAATTCGTATTCATACCACAACAGTACACACTTTACAGCAGACGTAAAATGAATTAAATATCGTCGGTGAAGAACCAAAATGACCCATATCCAACAATTTAAGCTAAAGTCAAAATGAGCTATGTCATAAAAACAAAATGAGAAACATGCGTCAAATGTTAATTAGGATTTTTTGAAAAGTGTAAAATGTTCCATTTACATGTTTTTGAAAGGTGTAAATTGCTCTATTTACATGTTTTTAGAAAGTCCAAAATGTTCTATTTATATGTTTTTGAAAAGTGTAAATTGCTCTATTTACATGTTTTTGAAAAGTGCAAAATGTTCTATTTATGTTTTTGAAAACTGTAAATTGCTCTATTTACATGTTTTTGAAAAGAGTAAATTGCTCTATTTACGTGTTTTTGAAAACTGCAAAATGTTCTATTTGCGTGTTTTTGAAAACTGCAAAATGTTCTATTTACGTGTTTTTGAAAACTGCAAAATGTTCTATTTATGTTTCTGAAAGCTGCAAAATGTTCTATTTACGTGTTTTTGAAAACTGCAAAATGTTCTATTTACATATGTTTTTCAAAGCTGTAAATTGCTCTATTTACATGTTTTTGAAAAGTGTAAATTTTTCTATTTATATGTTTTTGAAAATGCTTCTTCACAGACGATATGTTCAATATATGCGTCAAAATGAATACTAACGTGTAGCCCGATGACCATTCGAAATTGTCCATGAGACTCCAGGCCGTGTAACTCTGGACATTGCAACCATCAATAGTGACAGCCTTCAACATTTCATTGATGTAAGAGCGGTAGTAGCTAATTCGATCCTTGTCCCCGAGTCCCACAGAGTCCGGGTCGCTGTAGCCATTCTCAGTGACGTACAAGGCCGGGTTCCCATACGTCTCCTTGATCCACACCAGAAGTTTCCGGAAGCCCCACGGAACGACCTTGAGCCATGCTGAGGCAGAGGATGGCCAGGACGGGTCCTTGTAAAAGGCCGTGTCCTGATCATAGTACCAGCCCAAGTTGGACTCTGACTCATTTCGAATGGTGGGGATG